>CM046337.1:31754896-32054292 GCA_025403435.1 Artocarpus heterophyllus
AAGCCAAGCATAGAAGGAACAGAACAAAAGCAAGATGACATCTGGATCATTATGGCTAGGTTGAAAAAATCAATGCATTTTATACTATTCAGATCGATGTGCTTAAGGAAAGCCCTAGGAGAATTGTATCTTGAGTACATGGTAAAATTGCATGGGGCTCTACTATAAGAGACCGTTAATAGGAAGATTGTTGTAATACGAGACCGATAAAAGGAAGCCTAGAATCGACAAAAGCGCTACATTGATAAGAAACACCAAATTTTAGAATTTAAAGAAGGTGATTTCATTCTTCTTGAGGTTTCCTCGCGTAAAGGAATTAGGCGTTTCGACTTAAGTGGAAGACTAGTACCTGAGTATGTTGGGCCATTTGACATCACTCATCGTGTCAGTGCAGTTACTTTACCAACTTGATCTTCCTCCTAAAATCTCTTATGTCAACCCGACCTAGCAAGGTTATTTCATTCTATGATATACCAGTATAAGAGGATACATAATACAAGGAGGTGCCAGTCTAGATTGTCGATTGAAAGGGGACAACAATACGCGATGTGACATATTGCTTGTTAAAGTATTGAGGCAACACCATGGTGTCAATGTCTATGTCAATCACATAGTACTACTTATTCCAAGAATGATGATGTGGATAGTTTTGTATTATTATTTGTAGTTAAATATTCCTACCACATTTGTTGCCCATGTCTATGTGATGGTGATTGCCGATAAGCTAATTTTTCATAGTTATCATGCAATTCATTAAAAGCTCTAGATAATTCTATGACTTCAATATCATCACATTCATCATTAGAACAGTTAGGAGTACTTACCTCATTGTCATCGATTGCCATGAAGCACATGTTGTTTACTTCACTCGATTCATTGTCATTGGAGTCTTCAGATTCAAACTCATCCCAAGTAGCTTGAAAGGTTTTCTTGAATTCTTTCTTCTTTATGTTTTTCTTGTTTACTTCCTTTTTAAGAGGACAATCTGGCCTTAGATGAACATGTTTTTGACAACCATAGCATATTACCTCATCCTTCTTTGATTTCTCACCTTAATATTCTCTTCTTCTTGACCCTTTATTTTAGTTGAACTTTTGGTAGAAATTCTTATATGTCTTTGCAAACATAGCCATTTCTTCGATGTCCTTCAGATATAGGCTTTCATCTTTATCTTCTTTGTCATATTTGTTTTCAAGAACGGATGCCTTTAAGGTGAGTCCTTTCTTTTTCTTAGCTTCTTCTCCTAGATTTTACCTCCCTATAATTTTGTGGGTCAGGAGAGAACCAACCATTTTTTCAAGTGGTAAAATAGGTAAGTCTTTTGCTTCTTTCAATGTTGTTCTCTTGACATACCATTATGGAGGTAAAGACGAAGCCAACTTCCTTAATAGTTTACTATTATTAAAAGTCCTACAAAGAGACTTCAAATTGTTAACAATATCTATGAATCTAGTATACAATTTTTTGATAGTTTCATCCTCTTTCATATCAAACATTTCATAATCATGCAAGAGATAATTTATCTTAGTTTCTTTGACTTGGTTTGTCCTTTAATAGACAACCTCTAATGTCCGCCATACCTCATGTGTGGATGTATAAGATGTTATTCTGTTAAATTCATTTCTATCTAATGCACAATAAAGAAAGTTGATAGCTTTAGCATTTAAGGATAGTTTTCTTTTATCCTCATCGGTTTACTTTTTAGGAGCTAAAAGTTTGTCCAATTCTTTTATTGGTTTATAAGGATCATTTTGGACAATATCACAAAGACCATAATCAATAGATTGCAAATAAACAGACATCCTAGTTTTCCAATAATTGTAATCAACCTTATTAAAAAAAGGAGGCTATTAGTGGAGTGACCTTCCATAATATATGAAGATTGAGTAGCCATACTCAAAATTGTGAAATCTTTTTCAAAACAAGTCGGAGCTTCTGCCTCTAATACTAATTGTTGGCTTAAGAATGACTACCTAATAGGGGATGAATTAGGTTTTAAGACTTTTCACAATTATTAGAAATTTCTGATATAATCGCACAAGCATATTAAACACTCTATAGGATAAATAATGAATGCAAAATGTAAGTGCTTGTAAAATAAAAGGATTAAGGGAAAGAGAATGAAAACACTATTTATAGTGGTTTAGCAATATGCCTACATCTACTGTCATCGAGCAATGCTTGACTCGACCTCTTCTACTATAACTGTAACGCTCCCTTATGGACGTCATAGATGTCGTTGCATTCATCCTTGTTATTGTTATTTAAGATAAACTATTTAAATTAAAAACATAATTCGATAAACATATTCCTAGGATCCACATAAACTTGTTTTTGAAAAAAAAATACTTAACTAAATACAAATATTTCAAAACCCTTTATATACTTATTTGAATGGATAGTCAACACCACAATAATAAGAACATAATTTAAATATTTATTAAAATAACCTTTAAAATCTAGTTTCATAGTTCGGTAGGCCGAACTTCGAACATCGGCAGGTTGAACATGACCGGTAGTCCGAACCTCAACCATCGGCAGGCCGTCAGAGGCTCTATAAAATCAAAGTTTTAAAAACACTTGGATTGGCTGGCCAATATAGGGTAATCGGTAGACCGATATGGCATCGGTAGTCCGATCATTAATGATCAAAAGGCCGATCTTCTACAAAAATCAAGAAAACATAAAACAAGTCTTTTCACATCATAGTGCAAAAAATAAACATACAAAGAAATAAAAACACAGTTCAAAAACTTTAAAATCCTTTCTTGGCATTCTTTCATTTCAATCCTTCGTTCATAGCTCACACGCCCGTCCTTGCCCTCCATCTATTCCATGATCCTCTTACCTCTATCTAAAACATAATCATAAACTAAGTAAACAAAAGCTTTGCAAGTACAATTTCCTATCTCACAACATAAAACATTTTATGAACTTCTTTATGCAACATCATATTCATAATCATCGTAAACATAGTAGTGCACTTGCTACAGTGTCATATAGAACATATCATTCATAAACATTATCCATATTAAAACTTTATTCATTTCATCTTTGAGGGCCTAAGTGCTGTACCATTATCATCATCGCAGGCGCAACGTCATGAGGGGAAAGGGGTAGCTAATCTTATTGGATGTTATAACATAGACATAGACATAGGGTGTGCAACACTTATTTAGGTGACAAATATATATATATACACTTTTAAAATTTGAAATACCTCATTATCGAAACATGCATAAACCTTCTTGTACCTCAAAACTTTCATAATAAAACATTATAAAAATTATCATAGAAATTATCATAATCATATTCATCAAAACTTTTCATAAACTTCATCATGTTGCAGGTTAGAATGTACTTACTTGACTTGCTTACCAAACCTTACTTAATGACATCACCATGGTCTCGATGTGCTCACTTCTTGATATGTTCATGTCATACATTCATTTACACACATAAAATTAATATTCATTTTCATGAAATCATCCAATAACATAAAAAATCATTCATATTTCCATCTCAAGAAATACAAGAATACAAATACATTTTACCAACTTATAAACATTCATGTAAAAATGAAATACAACAACCTGCCTGACCTTTAAGGATACACAACTCAATTATTCACAATTCATAAACGATTAAGGCATGAGACTTTGCAGGGACATAATTAACATATATATAAATTACCCTATTTTTTCATTAATTATAAAAATTCCATTAGACAATTAAAATAAGTCACACAACACCCAACACAAAAACTGCCGGCAACCACAAAAAAGTGAGTAACCCTAACATAGATTCATATGATAAATTATCTATGTCACAAAATAATCTCATAAAAATCCTGCATGTAATAGACACCTTAAACTACAACATATCTAAAAATTAGCTTCAAATAAATTGCCAATAATTCAAAACATGCATTAGAATTCAAGGACAAAATACAAAAATACTTAAAGCAGTAAGCAACACAAGATTATCATACTCAAATAATTAAAATAAAATTACTTTGATCCTAAAATTTTTATGACAACTTTGTTGGAAACAAAGTGCGCAGCGGAATTTTAAAAATTTTTCATCAGAGTAATTTCCAAAACACAAGTTTGACATGTTATATGTATAAATTAAACAGATCTTACTAACCTCAGTATGCCGAAGAACCTCCACAACCCGTGTAGAGAAGTAACGTTCCAGAAGAGCCTCAACCAACTGGTCTTCTTTGCTATTCTCTATCCACAACCGGAGTGAGTGTGGGCTCACACGTACAGCTTTTCCACCGGTGACTCTCCTTCCAACCAATAGAGAGAACCCAAAACTAGTGCTCGTGATTTGTGAAGAAAAGCTCTCAGGGAGTTTTTAGATGCTCACTAGAAGAGTATCACTCTTAATCTCTCAAATTGATCTAAGTAAATCATGAGACTCACTCCCTTTTTATACCTATTGGTCCTGGGGTCAATCCATATCAGATTAGGTCTCAAAAATTCAAAACAAAATCAAGTTCGGATCAATATCTGATAAGATCTGCGTGAAAATGCGTAATCTTATCTTCGCTGATCAGCAGGCCGAACAGGCCAGTTCAGCAGGTTAAACACGTCATTCGGCAGGCCGAACTCCCGAGAAAAAATCTCTGCGAATCTTTTATTTTTCACCCAAGATTCTAAAGGATAAAGTCTCAGTTTTGATTCAAATAACCCAATAGAGAAGTTATCTGATCAAAACAAACTTTATCAAGATAATCTCTAACAAAATAAATCAATTCACAATAATTCTACAAGTTTATCTTGTTCTAATTTGTCCAAAATTAAAACAACCGATAAACAGACAAGAATTATCTGATCGCAATAATTCAACAAGTTTATCTTGAACTAATTTCTTACAAAATTAATTCAACCGATAAACAGACATGAATTATTTGATTCTTACAAATTTTAAACCAATCTGATAAATCCGACAAAAGTCACCAATTATTGGAAAAGCACGCCGTGTCTTTACAGGATTTTGTGAGCTAGCAAAGGGGACCAAAATGGACCTATAAAGTTCAAGCTCATGATAATTATGAAACCCAATATCCCAGATATATATTTCACAATTATCAACTCCAACGCTACTCCACTAAAAGCTTGGAGCTGCACTCTCGAACTTTATAGAATTACGAAGCTTGTGTAGCTAAGCCTCCTTAACATATCATAGTGTATCGTATCCCCATATGATCATCCATAATCGGCTTAAGGACAAGTTCTGTCTTACCATCCTGATTATTTTTATCTTACGTTCCATTGTCTCACCATTAGAAAACTTACCATCCAGAGATAGTATACCATTCGGTTACACCTATGTATCGAAATGGTTGAGCGCTCCAGTTTTCCAATTACAGGACAACGCATATAAGAGGATATCATTACTCCTAAAGAGGAGCTATGGATTCCATATCTATGAATAACAAGTCTACGCTATCAAGAGTCATGCCTCCAACTTACCGGCATGCATACCACTATAGAGATGTGGGAGTCACCCATTGGTACATCAAAAGACACAAGTTGAGACAACGGGCATACTATTCATCTCAGGATTAAGATACAATACCAATGACTGTCTAAAGTGAATCGATTTGCCAAGACAGAATTATTAATCCAAATCAATTCACTTTATGTCCCGATCCAACACATCGTCACCTATGACAACGTGCCAATGTTTCTATTCATGGAGTCCAACTCCGATGGCCAAGACAAACCATCTCCCAAAAGGGATATAGACAACATAACAATCTTTACATGAATAAAGCGCCCAAGTTTATTCCCTCGATTGCGGATCGTATGTTTTAGACCATCACCTTAAGAATCGTGTCTACCGCATTAATATCCAATCATATGCCCAATTCTTAAGGTTTAGACTGACAGTCTCAGACTACTGTTTGCTCATCATACATTCAACAAATATGAACATAAAGAGGACAAGATTTGGTATATATAAATGAATAAATTATTTATTGATAAAAATGTCTCCAAAAACGTATTACATTTTTACTCCTTAGGGCATACATGTCTAACAATCTCCCACTTGCACTAAGTGAGTAAATACAACAAATTTCGCAACCCCATAGCTTACACATGCCTCTCGAAGACTCTCCCAGTAAGTGTCTTCGTAAATGGATCAGCTAAGTTGTCCTCTGACGCGATCTTGCACACCGTGACTCTCCCACCTTTATCACATGATACTTCCGATCAATATACTTACTCTTCTTGTGAAATCTTGGTTCCTTAGCATTAGCTACCGCCGCACTCTTATCACAGTACAGTGATACCACCTTATCCATACCAGGAACTACCTCAAGATCCCCAAGGAACTTGCTGAGCCATACTGCTTCTTTCGAAGCATCACTAGCCGCCACATACTCGGCCTCCATCGTTGAATCCGAAGTGCAATCGTGCTTCGCACTTCTCCAACTGATGGCACCACCACCCAGAGTAAACACAAACCCCAAAGTCGATTTCCTAGAATCCAGACAAGATTGAAAATCTGAATCAGTGTATCCTAGAGGAGTCAAGTCCTCACCCGAATACACAAGCATATACCCTCGAGTCCTTCTCAGGTACTTAAAAATATGCTTTACCGCAACCCAATGGTTCGGTCCTGGATCCGCCTGAAATCGACTTACAATCCCGACCACATAGCTAATATCTGGTCGTGTGCAAAGCATGACATACATGAGATACCCACTGCCGAAGCATAAGGCACCTTCTTCATGTATTCTCTTTCTTCATAAGACTTTGGAGAGTCTTTCTTAAAAAGAGTAATTCCAGACCAAGATGGTTGCCACCTTCCTTGGAATCCTGCATTGCAAACCTCCGGAGAATTTTATCTATGTAGCTGGCCTGAGACAAAGCTATCATTTTGTTCTTCCTATCTCGAAAGCTCTGGATACCGAGAACAAAATTAGCCTCACCCAAGTCCTTCATGTCAAATTGCTTGGTCAACCATAATTTGACCGATGACAATGTCCCAACGTCATTGCCAATTAGCAGAATGTCATCTACATAGAGCAGTAGAAAAACCACCTTCCAATCCTTAATGTGTTTGTAAACACATGGTTCATCCACATTTTGTGAGAACCCATAAGTCTTGATCACTTGATCAAATCTTATGTTCCAAGAAAGAGAAGCCTGCTTAAGTCCATAAATAGACTTAAGCATGGCTACAGGCGAAAAGGTTTCCTCATAATTGATTCCATCCTTTTGCGTATAACCCTTAGCTACCAGTCTAGCCTTAAAGGTTTCGACCTTTCCATCCACTCCTCTTTTCCTCTTGTAGATCCACTTACACCCTATGGGTTTCACCCCTTCGGGAAGATCCACAAGCTCCTAGACCCGATTAGTCTCCATAGACTTCATCTCTATGTTCATGGCCTCTGTCCAGGGTTTTGAATCAACATCCTCCATAGCTTCTGCGTAAGTATAAGGATCCCTGTCATGTTCATCCGGTTCAGCCAAAAAGACCTCCCCATTGAACATATACCTTTCAGGTTAACACCTGATCCTCCTACTACGCCGAAGCCCCTGAGGTTGTTTTCAGGTTTGTTTGGTTTTTCTACACCGATCGGAATGGTTTCGTTCAGAACCTCCGGAGTGAACGAATCACCCCTTAACTCCTCAAGCACCACTTTGCTTCGAGGTTTAAAGTTGTCCATGTAACTCTCCTCAAGGAAAGTTACATTAGTTGAAACCACGACTTTATTCTCCTTTGGGTTATAAAAATAACCCCCTATAGTCCCTTTTGGATATCCTACAAACACACAAACTTCCAAACGTGCTTCTAACTTATTCGGATCCTCAAACAGGACATGAGCTGGACATCCCCATATGCAAATATGGTTTAAGGATGTCTTCCGTCTTGTCCACAACTCGTGAGGAGTTTTAGGGACCGATTTTGAAGGCACATTGTTCAAAATATAACATGCGGTTTGTAGTGCATATCCCCAAAAGGATAAAGGCAATGATGAATAACTCATCATGGACCGAATCATGTCCAACAAAGTCCTATTCCTTCTCTCTGCTACGCCATTCTGCTGCGGAGTGCCCGGCACAGTCAAATGGGATAAAATCCCATTCTCTAACAAGTGTCCCAAGAACTTATCAGAAAGGTATTCCCCACCTCGATCAGATCGAAGTGCCTTTATGGGTCTACCCAATTTCTTTTCCACTTCAGCCCGAAACACCCTGAACTTATCATAAGTTTCACTTTTATGGTGCATTAGGTACACATACCCATATCTTGAGTAATCGTCAATAAAAGTGACGAAGTACTCATACCCTCCTCGTGCCCGGATGTTCATTGGTCCGCAAACATCACTATGCACAAGTTCTAGAATCCCTTCGGCCCTATTGCCCTTAGACCCGTATGGTCTTTTGGCCATTTTACCCTCCAAACAAGATTCACATTGAGGTATAGATTCCACCTTTAAGTGACTTAAAGGTCCATCCCTTACCAACCTTTGAATCCTATTCAGGTTAATATGGCCAAGGCGCAAATGCCAAAGATAAGTCTTGTTAGAGTGAGAAGTTTTAAGTCTTTTTGAGTTATTATCATTTATCTCAGCATTAAGCAATAAGTCCATCTTAGGTTTGATAAAATATAGATTATTTTGCATCCATCCAGAGCAGATAAAAGATTTATTTTTACAAATCACGACTTTTTCATTAAAAGATACCACGTAGGAGTCTTTAAATAAAGAAGATACAAAAATTAAATTCCTTTTAAATTTAGGAACATAAAAACAATCTCGCAAAAGTAAATTCCTATAATTATCAAAATAAAGATGGACATCTCCCACTGCTTCCGCTGAGACCAAGGATTCATCACCCATCCGAAGCGTTAAGTCTTCACGAAGTAGACTTCTCGTTTCTTTGAATCCCTACAGAGAAACACAAACATTATTAGTTGTACCAGAATCTATGACCTAGATGTCACTGGATTCCTCAACCAAACAAGTTTCTAAATATAGAAGATCACACCTACCTCCCCTGGAAAGGAAGTCCTTGCAATGCTTCTTTATATGCCCGACCTTACCACAAAAGAAGCACTTAAGCTTCTTTGGGTTCTTCTTCTTCTTCTTCTTGCTCTTAGTAGCAGGAGGAATAGAAGACTTCCCACTCTTGGCCCGTTGCTTCTTTCCATTCCTAGAGTTAGGATTGGAACCAGAAGCAGCTACCACGTTAGCCTCACCACCAGCAGGAGACTCTTTGATCAGCAGTTCAAACTCCTGTAATTGTTTCACTTGTTCTGTCAAGGTCATATCCCGTCCATTGCTTAAATAAAAAGTAGCTCTAAATGGAATAAATTCCTTAGACAGAGTCTCAAAGACCATAGTCATCTGAGTTTCAGCATCGATGTCGGCTCCATTGGTTTGAGCCTCAACGAGGTAACCCATGACCAACATCATGTGCTCCTTTACAAATGTCCCCAGTCTCTGTCTACAGTTTAAGAGTTTCCAAAGCGCCCCTTGCTACTTCATTATAGCCTGGCCTCTGAACATATCCTCAAGATTATCCAAGATCTGCTTCGTAGTCTCATAATCCTAATGTTGAGCCTGCAGTACGTTGTTCATGCTGACCATAACATAGCAGCGGGCCTGATCATTAGCATCTTTCCAGCGATCGTACGCTTGGAATTGCTTAGTACTTGAGTCTCCCATAGGCTCGGGAGGACAAGGAGTTGTCAGAACATATTTCAGTTTCTCAAAGGAAAGGACGATGTCTAGGTTCTGTTTCCAATCGTTATAGTTCTCACCGGTTAATTGGTTTTTATCAAGTATTGATGATAAAGCGTTTTTAGACATTTTCAATCTACAATAAAGAATCATATAGCAAACATAAGCAAACATATATAATAATTTAGTAAGACAGCACAATCATGTAAAATAATACAAATTTGTTTATGTGTCAAAACCTTGAAAATATCACAACCTTACAATGATAATTCCCAACTCAGAATTCAACAAGCTCCTAGGGGAGTCATGCCAAATTCAATCAGGAACACAGATCCCCTCCTGATTAATATATGCCATCCAGGACCCGTATGATCCAGCATATACTAATAATCGTTTCTTTGGCCATTAATTTTATTAACAGAGCTCCTAGGGGAGGTTAATAATAAAATTAACGTGGGTGTATAACCACCGTTTCAATATTTTATCCATGATTTATAATCACCACCTAGGGGTGTGCAACCATAAATCATACTAAAATACCTTATCCTTTTAGAGATCCAATCTGGTACATGATAGAAATCCCTTCCTAGGGGTTGGGACCACCATGTTCTTCCTATGGACCAACGATGGAGGCCTTAGGTCCTCTCTTTGAAAACCTTCTCCCACTCAATCTTTTGAAGTTATGGTTTTATTTTAAAATTATGCATGAAAAATTTTAATATGAGCGGCACTCCCTATTCTATATGACATGTTATCAATATACATGGTAAATCATATTATAATGCAGACAAGCAAAGCTACAAGCAAAATAATAATAACCGTAATATTATGGTTCCACCCTAGAGAATAGAAAAACTAAGATTACAAGAGAATAATCGAGACATTTATCGATTCTTCATCCTTGAATCCTTATGCTGTATCCTTCTTCATGTAATATCCATCTTCAAGTCTTCAATCCCGTATGAATCGAATACTTCATATTTTCGGTCATATCCAAATTTAATGTTTCTCAGAATCGTCTCAAAAATAAAATTAAAACTACACCAGAAAAATTGCACCTTTTCTAGACACTCGGCAGCTCTCGGTCGACAGGCTGATCTGGGTGATCGGCCTGCCGGTCTTGCTTCATCGGCCAGCCGATCTGAAACATTGGCCTACCGATCTATGCAGGTTCGGCCTACCGGCAGAGCACCAAAATTTTTGCCCCACTGTCGGCCTACCGGACCACAAGTCCGGCCTGCCGATCTGTGACCTTAGGCCTGCCGAACTGTGAGGTCCGGCATGCCGACCGAGTAGAAAACCCTCAATCCAGAAAATACAATTTTAATACAATTCATCAATTTTATTTTCAACAATTCAAAAACATAAAATTAGAGACTCAGGAAATACCTGGAGATGCCAACATCAATCTTCAAGATCCGACTTCTCGTTCCGTCTTCTCCGAATAATTATTTAATTACAAAATTCCTACAAATTAAAAATTAAATAACAATTCCTAGATGGAGATGATAGTCCGCCATCTAATTACATGAAAAACCTAGATACACATTCTAACCGCTAAGGAACCATAACCGGTATTAATTAATTAATAAATAATTAAACAATGATTTAATCAACCATAATTAATAAATAAACATTCACCACATAATCCATGACAACATATATTATATAGAAACCTAGAGTGCCATCTCTCTACAAAATTCAATTCAAGCATAGGGGAGATTAAGATCACAAATTTTATGCATATAACATGATCACAAACTTGCAAATTTATGTAAAAACCTCGGCTCTGATACCAATTGTAGGAAAAAAAGTACGCAGCGGAATTTTAAAAATTTTTCATCAAAGTAATTTCCAAAACACAAGTTTGATATGTTATATGTATAAATTAAACAGATCTTACTAACCTCAGTGTGCCGAAAAACCTCCGTAACCCGTGTAGAGAAGTAACGTTCCAGAAGAGCCTCAACCAACTGGTCTTCTTTGCTATTCTCTATCCACAACCGGAGTGAGTGTGGGCTCACATGTACAGCTCTTCCACCGGTGACTCTCCTTCCAACCAATAGAGAGAACCCAAAGCTAGTGCTCATGATTTGTGAACAAAAGCTCTCAGGGAGTTTTTCGATGCTCACTAGAAGAGTATCACTCTTATTCTCTCAAATTGATCTAAGTAAATCATGAGACTCACTCCCTTTTTATACCTATTGGTCCTCAGGTCAGTTCATATCAGATTAGGTCTCAAAAATTTGAAACAAAATCACGTTCGGATCAATATCTGATAAGATCCGCGTGAAAACGCGTAATCTTATCTCCGCTGATCGGTAGGCCAAACATTCTGATCGGCAGGCCGAACAGGCGAGTTCGACAGGCCGAACACGTCATTCGGTAGGCCGAACACCGAGAAAAAATCTTCGTGAATCTTTTATTTTCCACCTGAGATTCTAAAGGATAAAGTCTCAGTTTTCATTCAAATAACCCAATAGAGTAGTTATCTGATCAAAACAAACCTTATCAAGATAATCTCTAAGAAAATAAATCAATTCACAATAATTCAACAAGTTTATCTTGTTCTAATTTGTCAAAAAATTAAAACAACCGATAAACAGACAAGAATTATCTGATCGTAATAATTCAACAAGTTTATCTTGAACAAATTTCTTACAAAATTAATTCAACCGATAAACAGACATGAATTATTTGATTCTTACAAATTTTAAACCAATCTGATAAATCCCACATAAGTCACCAATTATTGGAAAAGCACGTCGTGTCGTTACAGGATTTTGTGAGCGAGCAAAGGGGACCAAAATGGACCTATAAAGTTCAAGCTCATGATAATTATGAAACCCAATATCCCAGATATACATTTCACAATTATCAACTCCAACGCTACTCCACTAAAAGCTTGGAGCTACACTCTCGAACTTTATAGAATTACGAAGCTCGTGTAGCTAAGTCTCCATGACATATCATAGTGTATTGAATCCCCATATGATCATCCATAATCGGCTTAAGGACAAGTTCTGTCTTACCTTTCTGATTATTTTTATCTTGCGTTCCATTGTCTCACCATTAGAAAACTTACCATCCAAAGATAGTATACCATTCGGTTACACCTATGTATCCTAATGGTTGAGCGCTCCAGTTTTCCAATTACAGGACAACGCATATAAGAGGATATCATTACTCCTAAAGAGGAGCTATGGATTCCATATCTATGAATAACAAGTCTACGCTATCAAGAGTCATGCCTCTAACGTACCGGCATGCATACCACTATAGAGATGTGGGAGTCACCCATTGGTACATCAAAAGACACAAGTCGAGATAACGGGCCCACTATTCATCTCAAGATTAAGATACAATACAAATGACTGTCTAAAGTGAATCGATTTGCCAAGACAGAATTATTAATCCAAATCAATTCACTTTATGTCCCGATCCAACACATCGTCACCTATGACAACGTGCCAATGTTTCTATTCATGGAGTCCAACTCCGACGGCCAAGACAAACCATCTCCCAAAAGGGATATAGACAACATAACAATCTTTACATGAATAAAGCACCCAACTTTATTCCCTCGATTGCGGACCATATGTTTTAGACCGTCACCTTAAGAATCGTGTCTTCCGCATAATCATCCTATCATATTTCCAATTCTTAAGGTTTAGATTGCCAGTCTTAGACTACTGTTTGCTTATCATACATTCAACAAATATGAACATAAAGAGGACAAGATTTGGTATATATAAATGAATAAATTCTTTATTGATAAAAATGTCTCCAAAAACGTATTACATTTTTACTCCTTAAGGCATACATGTCTAACAATCTCCCACTTGCACTAAGTGAGTAAATACAACAAATTTCGCATCCCCATAGCTTACACATGCCTCTCGAAGACTCTCCCAGTAAGTGTCTTCGTAAATGGATCAGCTAAATTGTCCTCTGACGCGATCTTGCACACCGTGACATGCCCGCCCTTAACGAAGTCCTTTATCACATGATACTTTCGATCAATATGCTTACTCTTCTTGTGAAATCTTGGTTCCTTAGCATTTGCTACCGCCGCACTGTTATCATAGTACAGTGATACCGCTTTATCCATACCAGGAACTACCTCAAGATCCCTAAGGAACTTGCGGAGCCACACTGCTTCTTTCGAAGCATCACTAGCTGCCACATACTCGGCCTCCATCGTTGAATCCAAAGTGCAATCTTGCTTCGCACTTCTCCAACTAATGGCACCGCCACCCAGAGTAAACACAAACCCCGAAGTCGATTTCCTAGAATTCAGACAGGATTGAAAATTCGAATCAGTGTATCCTAGAGGAGTCAAGTCCTCACCCGAATACACAAGCATATACCCTCAAGTCCTTCTCAGGTACTTGAAAATATGCTTTACCGCAACCCAATGGTTCGGTCCTAGATCCGCCTGAAATCGACTTACAATCCCGATCGCATAGCTAACATCCGGTCGAGTGCAAAGCATGGCATATATGAGACTACCCACTGCCGAAGCATAAGGCACCTTCTCCATGTATTCTCTTTCTTCATAGGACTTTGGAGAGTCTTTCTTAGAAAGAGTAATTCCAGACCTAGATGGTTGCCCACCTTTCTTGGAATCTTGCATTGCAAACCTCCTGAGAATTTTATCTATGCAGTCGGCCTATGACAAAGCTATCATTTTGTTCTTCCTATCCCGAATGATCTGGATACCAAGAACAAAATTAGCCTCACCTAAGTCCTTTATGTCAAACTGCTTGGTCAACCATAATTTGACAGATGACAACGCCCCAACGTCATTGCCAATTAGCAGAATGTCATCTACATAGAGCAGTAGAAAAACCACCTTCCCATCCTTTATGTGTTTGTAAACACATGGTTCATCCACATTTTGTGAGAACCCATAAGTCTTGATCACTTGATCAAATCTTATGTTCCAAGAACGGGATGCCTGCTTAAGTCCATAAATTGACTTTAGCAGCTTACAAACCTTCCCCTCTTGACCCGCGACCTTGAACCCGTCTGGTTGTTCCATATAAATGGACTCATCAAGATAGCCATTCAAAAAGCCGTCTTGACATCCATTTGCCAAATCTGATAATCGAGAGCGGCAGCTATGGACAAGAGAATCCAGATGGACTTAAGCATGGCTACAGGCGAAAACGTTTCCTCATAATCGATTCCTTCCTTTTGCGTATAACCCTTAGCTACCAATCTAGCCTTAAAGGTTTCGACCTTTCCATCCACTCCTCTTTTCCTCTTGTAGATCCACTTACACCCTATGGGTTTTACCCCTTCGGGAAGATCCACAAACTCCTAGACCTGATTAGTCTCCATAAACTTCATCTCTATGTTCATGGCCTCTGTCCAGAGTCTTGAATCAACATCCTCCATAGCTTCTGCGTAAGTATAAGGATCCCTGTCATGTTCATCCTGTTCAGCCAAAAAGACCTCCCCATTGAACATATACCTTTCAGGTTGACGCCCAATCCTCCCACTACGCCGAAGCCCCTGAGGTTGTTGTTCAAGTTCGTTTGGTTTTTCCACACCGATCGGAATGGTTTCGTTCGGAACCTCCGGAGTGAACGAATCACCCCTTAACTCCTCAAGCACCACTTTGCTTTGAGGTTTAAAGTCGTCCATGTAACTGTCCTCAAGAAAAGTTGCATCAGTAGAAACCACGACTTTATTTTCCTTTGGGTTATAAAAATAACCCCCTTTAGTCCCTTTTGGATATCCTATAAATATGCAAACTTCCAAACGTGCTTCCAACTTATTCGGATCCTTAAACAGGACATGAGCTGGACATCCCCATATGCGAATATGGTTTAAGGATGTCTTCCGTCTTGTCCACAACTCGTGAGGAGTTTTAGGGACCGATTTTGAAGGCACATTGTTCAAAATATAACATGCGGTTTGTAGTGCATATCCCCAAAAGGATAAAGGCAATGATGAATAACTCATCATGGACCGAATCATGTCCAACAAAGTCCTATTCCTTCTCTCCACTACGCCATTCTGCTGCGGAGTGCCCGGCAAAGTCAAATGGGATAAAATCCCATTCTCTAACAAGTGTCCCAAGAACTCATCAGAAAGGTATTCCCCACCTCGAACAGATCGAAGTGCCTTTATGGGTCTACCCAATTTCTTTTCCACTTCAGCTCCAAACTCCCTGAACTTATCATAAGTTTCGCTTTTGTGGTGCATTAGGTACACATACCCATATCTTGAGTAATCGTCAATAAAAGTGACAAAGTACTCATACCCTCCTCGTGCCCGGATGTTCATCGGTCTGCAAACATCACTATGCACAAGTTCTAGAACCCCTTCGGCCCTATTGCCGTTAGACCCGTATGGTCTTTTGGTCATTTTATCCTCCAAACAAGATTCACACTGAGGTATAGATTCCACCTTTAAGTGACTTAAAGGTCCATCCCTTACCAACCTTTGAATCCTATTCAGGTTAATATGGCCAAGGTGCAAATGCCAAAGAGAAATCTTATTAGAGTGAGAAGTTTTAGGTCTTTTTGAGTTATTATCATTTATCTCAGCATTAAGCAATAAGTCTATCTTCGGTTTGATAAAATATAGATTAATTTGCATCCATCCAGATCAGATAAAAGATTTGTTTTTACGAATCACCACTTTTTCATTAAAAGATACCACGTAGGAGTCTTTAAATAAAGAAGATACAGAAATTAAATTCCTTTTAAATTTAGGAACATAAAAACAGTCTCGCAAAATTAAACTCCTATAATTATCAAAATAAAGATGGACATCTCCCATTGCTTCCGCTGAGACCAAGGATCCATCGCCCATCTGAAGTGTTAAGTCTTCACAAAGTAGACTTCTCGTTTCCTTGAATCCCTGTAGAGAAACACAAACATGATTAGTTGCATCGGAATCTATGACCCAGACGTCACTAGATTCCTCAACCAAACAAGTTTCTAAATATAGAAGATCACACCTACCTCCCTTGGAAAGGAAGTCCTTGCAATGCTTCTTTATATGCTCGACCTTACCACAGAAGAAGCACTTAAGCTTCTTGGGGTTCTTCTTCTTCTTCTTCTTGCTCTTGGTAGCAGCAGGAATAGAAGACTTCCCACTCTTGGCCCGTTGCTTCTTTCCATTCCCAGAGTTAGGATTGGAACCAGAAGCAGCTACCATATTGGCCTCACCACCAGTAGGAGACTCCCTGATCAGCAGTTCAAACTCCTATAACTGTTTCATCAGTTCTGTTAAGGTCATATCTCGTCTATTGCTTAAATTAAAAGTAGCTCTAAACGGAATAAATTCCTTAGACAGAGTCTCAAAGACCATAGTCATCTGAGTTTCAGCATCGATGTCGGCTCCATTGGTTTGAGCCTCAGCGAGGTAACCCATGACCAACATCATATGCTCCTTTACAGATGTCCCCGGTCTCTGTCTACAGTTTAAGAGTTTCTGAAGCGCCCCTTGCCGCTTTGTTATGGCCTAGCCTCCAAACATGTCCTCAAGATTATCCAAAATCTGCTTCGCAGTCTCATAGTCTTGATGTTGAGCCTGCAGCATGTTGTTCATGCTAGCCATAACATAGCAACGGGCCTGATCATTAGCATCTTTCCAGCGATCGTACGCTTGGAATTGCTCATTACTTGAGTCTCCCGTAGGCTCGGGAGGACAAGGAGTTGTCAGAATATATTTCAGTTTCTCAAAGGAAAGGACGATGTCCAGGTTCCGTTTCCAATCGTTATAGTTCTCACCGATTAATTGGTTTTTGTCAAGTATCGATGATAAAGCGTTTTAGACATTTTCAATCTACAATAAAGATCATATACCAAACATAAGCAAAGATATATAATAATTTAGTAAGATAACACAATCATGTAAAATCATACAAATGTGTTTATGTGTCAAAACCATGAAAATATCACAACCTTACAGCGCTAATTCCTAACTCAGAATTCAACAAGTTCCTAGGGGAGTCATGCCAAATTCAATCAGGAACACGGATCCCTTCCTTATTAATATATGCCATCCAGGACCCGTATGATCCAGCATATACTAATGATCGTTTCTTTGGCTGTTAATTTTATTAACAGAGCTCCTAGGGGAGGTTAATAATAAAATTAACATGGGTGTATAACCACCGTTTCAATATTTTATCCATGATTTATAATCACCCCTAGCGGTGTGCAACCATAAATCATACCAAAACACCTTATCCTTTTAGAGATCCAATCTGGCACATGATAGAAATCCCTTCTTAGGGGTTGGGACCACCATGTTCTTCCTATGGACCAACGATGGAGGCCTTAGGTCCTCTCTTCGAAAACCTTCTCCCACTCAATCTTTTGAAGTCAAGGTTTTATTTTGAAATTATGCGTGAACAATTTTAATATGAGCGGCACTCCCTATTCTATATGACATGTTATCAATATAGATGGTAAATTATATTATAATGCAGACAAGCAAAGCAATCAAGCAAAGCTACAAGCAAAATAATAATAACCGTAATATTATGGTTCCACCCTAGAGAATAGAAAAACTAAGATTACAAGAGAATAATCGAGACATTTATTGATTCTTCATCCTTGAATCCTCAAGTTGTATCATTCTTCATGTAATATCCATCTTCAAGTCTTCAATCCCGTATGAATCGAATACTTCATATTTCCGGTCATATCCAAATTTAATGTTTCTCAGAATCATCTCAAAAATAAAATTAAAACTGCACCGGAAAAATTGCACCTTTTCTAGACACTCGGCAGCTCTCGGTCTGCAGGCCGATCTGGGTGATCGGCCTACCGGTCTTGCTCCATCGGCCTGTCGATCTATGCAGGTTCGGCCTGCCGAACTGAAACTTCTGCCTGCCGGCAGAGCATCAAATTTTCTACCCCACTGTTGGCCTGCCGGACCATGCGTCCGGCCTGTCGATCCGTGATCTTCGGCCTACCGAACTGTGAGGTCCGACATGCCGACCGAGCAGAAAACCCTTAATCCAGAAAATACAATTTTAATGCAATTCATCAATTTTATTTTCAACAATTCAAAAACATAAAATTAGAGACTCAGGAAATACCTGGAGGCACCATCATCAATCTTCTAGATCCGACTTCTCGATCCGTCTTCTTCGGATAATTATTTAATTACAAAATTCTTACAAATTAAAAATTAAATAACAATTCCTAGACGGAGATGATAGTCCGCCATCTAATTACATGAAAAACCTATATACACATTCTAACCTCTAAGGAACCATAACCAGTATTAATTAATTAATAAATAATAAAACAATGATTTAATCAACCATAATTAATTAATAAACATTCACCACATAATCCATGACAACATATATATTATATAGAAACCTAGAGTGTCATCTCTCTATAAAATTCAATTCAAGCATAGGAGAGATTAAGATCACAAAATTTATACATATAACATGATCACAAACTTGTAAATTTATGTAAAAACCTCGGCTCTGATACCAATTGTTGGAAACAAAGTGCGCAGCGAAATTTTAGAAAAAAATTTCATCAGAGTATTTTCCAAAACACAAGTTTGACATGTTATATGTATAAATTAAACAGATCTTACTAACCTCAGTGTGCCGAAGAACCTCCGCAATCCGTGTAAAGAAGTAACGTTCCAGAAGAGCCTCAACCAACCGGTCTTCTTTGCTATTCTCTATCCACAACCGGAGTGAGTGTGGGCTCACACGTATAGCTCTTCCACCGGTGACTCTCCTTCCAACCATTAGAGAGAACCCAAAGCAAGTGTTCCTGATTTTTGAACAAAAGCTCTTAGGGAGTTTTAGATGCTCACTAGAAAAGTATCACTCTTAATCTCTCAAATTGATCTTTTTGTAAATCATGAGACTCACTCCTTTTTTATACCTATTGGTCCTAGGGTCAGTCCATATCAGATTAAGTCTCAAAAACTCGAAACAGAATCAAGTTCGGATCAATATCTGATAAGATCCACGTGAAAATGCGTAATCTTATCTCCGCTGATCGGCAGGCCGAACACGTCACTCGATAGGCCAAACTCCCGAGAAAAAATCTCCGCGAACCTTTTATTTTTCACCTGAGATTCTAAAGGATAAAGTCTCAGTTTTGATTCAAATAATGCAATAGAGAAGTTATCTGATAAAAAAAAACTTTATCAAGATAATCTCTAAGAAAATAAATCAATTCACAATAATTCAACAAGTTTATCTTGTTCTAATTTGTCCAAAAATTAAAACAACCGATAAAAATAAAAGAATTATCTGATCGTAATAATTCAATAAGTTTATCTTGAACTAATTTCTTACAAAATTAATTCAACCGATAAACAGACATGAATTATTTGATTCTTACAAATTTTAAACCAATCTGATAAATCTGACATAAGTCACCAATTATTGAAAAAGCACGCCGTGTCGTTACAGGACTTTGTGAGCTAGCAAAGGGGACCAAAATAGACCTATAAAGTTCAAGCTCATGATAATTATGAAACCCAATATCCTAGATATACATTTCACAATTTTCAACTCCAACGCTACTCCACTAAAAGCTTGGAGCTGCACTCTCGAACTTTATAGAATTATGAAGCTCGTGTAGCTAAGTCTCCATGACATATCATAGTGTATCGTATCCCCATATGATCTTCCATAATCGGCTTAAGGACAAGTTTTGTCTTACCGTCCCAATTATTTTTATCTTACGTTCCATTGTTTCACCATTAGAAAACTTACCATCCAAAGATAGTATACCATTCGGTTATACCAATGTATCCAAATGGTTGAGCGCTCCAGTTTTCCAATTACAGGACAACGCATATAAGAGGATATCATTACTCCTGAAGAGGAGCTATGGATTCCATATCTATGAATAACAACTCTACGCTATCAAGAGTCATGCCCCTAACGTACCGGCATGCATACCACTATAGAGATGCGGGAGTCACCCATTGGTACATCAAAAGACACAAGTCGAGATAACGGGCTCACTATTCATCTCAGGATTAAGATACAGTACAAATGACTGTCTAAAGCGAATCGATTTGCCAAGACAGAATTATTAATCCAAATCAATTCACTTTATGTCCCGATCCAACACATCGTCACCTATGACAACGTGCCAATGTTTCTATTCAAGGAGTCCAACTCCGACGGCCAAGACAAACCATCTCCTAAAAGGGATATGGACAACATAACAATCTTTACATGAATAAAGCGCCCAACTTTATTCTCTCGATTGCGGATCATATGTTTTAGACCATCACCTTAAGAATCGTGTCTTCCGCATAATCATCCCATCATATGCCCAATTCTTAAGGTTTAGATTGACAGTCTCAGACTACTGTTTGCTTATCATACATTCTACAAATATGAACATAAAGAGGACAAGATTTGGTATATATAAATGAATAAATTCTTTATTGATAAAAATGTCTCTAAAAACATATTACATTTTTACTCCTTAGGGCATACATGTCTAACACCGGCATGCATACCAGTATAGAGATGTGGGAGTCACCCATTGGTACATCAAAAGACATAAGTCGAGACAACGGGCCCATTATTCATCTCAGGATTAAGATACAATACAAATGACTGTCTAAAGTGAATCAATTTGCCAAGACAAAATTATTAATCCAAATCAATTCACTTTATGTATCGATCCAACACATCATCACCTATGACAACGTGCCAATGTTTCTATTCACGGAGTCCAACTCCGATGGCCAAGACAAACCATCTCCCAAAAGGGACATAGACAACATAACAATCTTTACATGAATAAAGCACCCAACTTTATTCCCTCGATTGCGGACCATATGTTTTAGACCGTCACCTTAAGAATCGTATCTTCCACATAATCATCCCATCATATGCCCAATTCTTAAGGTTTAGATTGTCATTCTCAGACTACTGTTTGCTTATCATACATTCAACAAATATGAACATAAAGAGGACAAGATTTGGTATATATAAATGAATAAATTCTTTATTGATAAAAATGTCTCTAAAAACATATTACATTTTTACTCCTTAGGGCATACATGTCTAACACCGGCATGCATACCAGTATAGAGATGTGGGAGTCACCCATTGGTACATCAAAAGACATAAGTCGAGACAACGGGCCCATTATTCATCTCAGGATTAAGATACAATACAAATGACTGTCTAAAGTGAATCAATTTGCCAAGACAGAATTATTAATCCAAATCAATTCACTTTATGTCTCGATCCAAGACATCGTCACCTATGACAACGTGCCAATGTTTCTATTCATGGAGTCCAACTCCGACGGCCAAGACAAACCATCTCCCAAAAGGGATATTGACAACATAACAAGCTTTACATGAATAAAGCACCCAACTTTATTCCCTCGATTGCGGACCATATGTTTTAGACCGTCACCTTAAGAATCGTGTCTTCCGTATAATCATCCCATCATATGCCCAATTCTTAAGGTTTAGATTGACAGTCTCAGACTACTGTTTGCTTATCATACATTCAACAAATATGAACATAAAGAGGACAAGATTTGGTATATATAAATGAATAAATTCTTTATTGATAAAAATGTCTCCAAAAACATATTACATTTTTACTCCTTAGGGCATACATGTCTAGCACCGGCATGCATACCAGTATAGAGATGTGGGAGTCACCCATTGGTACATCAAAAGACATAAGTCGAGACAACGGGCCCATTATTCATCTTAGGATTTAGATACAATACAAATGACTGTCTAAAGTGAATCAATTTGCCAAGACAGAATTATTAATCCAAATCAATTCACTTTATGTCTCGATCCAAGACATCGTCACCTATGACAACGTGCCAATGTTTCTATTCATGGAGTCCAACTCCGACGGCCAAGACAAACCATCTCCCAAAAGGGATATAGACAACATAACAAGCTTTACATGAATAAAGCACCCAACTTTATTCCCTCGATTGCGGACCATATGTTTTAGACCGTCACCTTAAGAATCGTATCTTCCACATAATCATCCCATCATATGCCCAATTCTTAAGGTTTAGATTGTCATTCTCAGACTACTGTTTGCTTATCATACATTCAACAAATATGAACATAAAGAGGACAAGATTTGGTATATATAAATGAATAATTCTTTATTGATAAAAATGTCTCCAAAAACATATTACATTTTTACTCCTTAGGGCATACATGTCTAACACCGGCATGCATACCAGTATAGAGATGTGGGAGTCACCCATTGGTACATCAAAAGACATAAGTCGAGACAACGGGCCCATTATTCATCTCAGGATTAAGATACAATACAAATGACTGTCTAAAGTGAATCAATTTGCCAAGACAAAATTATTAATCCAAATCAATTCACTTTATGTCTCGATCCAACACATCGTCACCTATGACAACGTCCCAATGTTTCTATTCACGGAGTCCAACTCCGATGGCCAAGACAAACCATCTCCCAAAAGGGATATAGACAACATAACAATCTTTACACGAATAAAGCACCCAACTTTATTCCCTCGATTGCGGACCATATGTTTTAGACCGTCACCTTAAGAATCATGTCTTCCGCATAATCAGTCCATCATATGCCCAATTCTTAAGGTTTAGACTGACAGTCTCAGACTACTTGTTTGCTTATCATACATTCAACAAATATGAACGTAAAGAGGACAAGATTTGGTATATATAAATGAATAAATTCTTTATTGATAAAAATGTCTTCAAAAACGTATTACATTTTTCCTCCTTAGGGCATACATGTCTACCAAGTTAAATATCCAACATTAATCAATACATGAAAAATGGCGGGTGTTACAATAATGATCGTCTTTTCAACACGATCCCTCCTTGTACAACCCCTGTGATTTGGACTACTTGAGGCTCACCACGACCTCTTACGATGTTAATTTTATGAAAAGTGACAAACTAAAAATTCACTTAATTTCTAAGGCTTAGTAACCTATCACTTAAAAGGATTTGATTAACAATTTTTGGCTCGCTCACAAAATAAACTCTCCAAATATAGACGAATACAATATAAGGCTTATGTTAGAGGATGTAAGCAACTCTCAAGAAAAATATAGAATACATAAACTCAAGAGTGTGTAAAGAGTATGGATGCTTATTATAAAAACAATGTGAGAAATCTTCCAATAAAATTTAGTTTTGAGCACAATGAATGAAGGGGAATATGTATCCTCCAAGAACTCATTATGGCCTAAACTAACATTTTGGATCAAAATAGCCATTACAAATGGAGTTCTAGCGGTCAAAAAACTAGTCATTATAGATTGGTTAGCAGGTTGAGAATTTGGTCCAACACATTAGAATTTGAAATCTTTTGAATTAAACTCCAAATAGGCATCTGATCGGCAAGCCGCTCGGGACCACTGGTAGGTTGGTCTTGTGAGTCCAGTAGATCACTCAAAGCAAGAAACAAATTCTACTTCCAAAGCATTCAACTGGCAAGTTGAAACTGGGCTTTCAGTAGGCCGGTTGGCATATCTGGTAGGCCGGCTTTCCTGAATCGAAACCGGCAGGAGGTTGGAAAATCTGGCTTCCTATTTTTTGTAATCAATAGGTTGACATGAAATAGTCGGTAGGCTAGTCTTGCTAAACATGACCTCCCAAGAAATGTTTCTAAAATGCAGTTTCTATATAACTTTGTTTGAGTGATCTGTGTGCTTTTTAAGTGTGATTTTAAGTCTGTATTTTGATACAAAGTTCAAATATGAAAACATTTTATAGATCAACACATATTATACAAAGATTTAAAACAAGTATGAATGTTAGTGTGTGTGTGTGTGATTTGAGCTTATACAAACTAAGTAATTTAAGTTTATCGCTTACTTAAATGAGAGACGTAAAGCCAAAATCAAATGATCTTTTAGTCTCTGTGAGTGCTTCCAATGGTTGATTTTTTGTGAGATTTGATTTTGCTCTAAATTTTGGTTATGCATTTATACTTAGCAGCACCCAAAAATTGATTTGTAATATTCAAAACTAATTTTGAAAATATATTTGTGAAACCTTAGGGCCAATAAGATGTACTTTGCAGGAGGTTTGCTGAGGTGAACAGATGATCAAGCATCATTTTGAATCATAAGGCGCTAGGATTTTCCTAGCATCAAAGCCAAATCAGCCAGAGTCCCAATTGTTGTTTAGGAAAGAACATTCCCATTATTGGCTATTTGATCCTTCATGTTGACCTGTTTGTTTGGTTATGCACATTTTCTTATTGAGCCTGATCATGTTTATATAGTTATCCTTGTTCAAAAAATGGATTGGAACTTTAGAGATGTATTTCAAGTGCAAGGGAAATTTTGTGAGAAATTGGGTTAGGGATAGAGAATAAATATAGAGAAAAGTACAGATTGAGAACAAAGAAAGAGAAATTTTATACAAAATAACTCATAAAAGAAAATAAAAAAATGAAAAATAAGAAAATAAGCACAAAACGATGAAGGAAAAAATAAAAAATAAATGTTGTGAGCTACTACGTTATAATTTTGGTTTTTGCAAGATCGGTTTTGAATGTAAATGATGCCTAATGCCATTAGACTTGGCCTCTATAATAACTTCTTTGGATTTTAAGAGTGTCTTAGGAATTTTTAATTTCCAAGATATCTCTAATTCAATGAAGTCTTTAGAATTGTTGCATTGCCCATAACTTCTTCCTTAAGCCACTACCCCTTGGTCTCATTATAACCTATATTGAAAGTCTTTTGACTTTAGCCGATGCCTTCAACATAGTGGAGATTTGTACCAAAGGAAGAGCCTATGATGCTTGACACTTCCATTTTCTTTTGTTTTGATTTTAATTTTAATGTTTGTTTTGTAAATTTTTTAAATATTTACTTGTTCATAGTAGGCGTAGAGCAATAACCATTTACAATGGCTAATGCACACACACTGAGTATCACTATCATAGGATATATAAACTTTCGAATAAATGTGGATCCAATTGAATACTTATTTGAAGTCAAGGTCATATCTCTTAGTGTTCTCTGAGGTAAAAGGTTGGATGGTTAGTGTTTTGTGTTTTTTATGTGAGTTTTGCTCGAGGACTAGCCATAGTTAAGTATAGGGGAATTTGATAAGTGCATATTTTGTTATATCTTTGCATCATGTTCCTTGCATTTATTGGCTAAGTTTTTTTGAGTAATCTTATGTTTGTATTTTTAGGTATTTTAATATTAAAGAATAAAAAGAAGGTGAAAAATGAATATTTTTAGAGTTCAAAATATCAAGCATTTAATTTAGAGTCTAATATAAGCACGGATCGCAAATCAGAGTTGAAATGATTGAGAAACGACAAAATGGCATCGAAAATGTACTTCATGCTACAGCCTAAGTTCTTCTGCCATAGCCACATTCCATGCTGCAGCCCCATTTCTACCTACTGTAGCACCATACTGTGCCCCAGGCAGTCCTCATTGCCCAGCTATGTAAAATCTTGCGCGGGCCATGCCTCTAATGCATTTTTGGTTGATTTTGGATCTAGAATCACTTTTTTTCACTACTAATCAACCCTATCAATATAAACATCATTATAGAATTAGGGGGGATTTTTTTGGGTGTTTTTGGAGTATTTTTCTGGGTTTCTTCAAGAGAATAAATAGGAGAAGAAGAGGAAGGCCATGGGAGAGAGCTTCGGTGGAAGTGACAGTTTTTTGGTGCCAAATCTATTTTTTTCTCACCCTTTGCCTATTTTCCTTTGTATTTATGTTATTTTAGTTTTTATTTTGATTATAGGTGAATTCTAAACCTTAAACTTAATTATGTAGAAATTGTATGAATAATTTCCAGTTTTCCATTTAAGATTGCTTGTGTTTCACCATAATTTCATGTTTATAATTATTTTCTTGTTATATTTAGGTGTACAACTAGATAAGACTTGATAATTGTCTATGGCTTGATTAGAATACTTGATCCATAGTGGTGTTGTTGTTCTAATCTTTAGTAGCAATTTATGGTCATTAATTATGGTCGAGTTTTTGTATAATTGCAAGTGGAATACAACAAAGGTTAAATGAACCCAGCTTCTGTATGTTTGTTGCCTAGATTAGCCTATTTTTCTTAGCATAATGATTCCATTAGAATAATCTGAGCGAGCTTCTTCCTAGGTTGTTTGATGCAAAGGGTTTAGTAGAGCGCTTGTCTTATTAAATTTAAAATGTAAGAAATGACTGAGATAACAGAGATTGATGTTATCTACGGTTGGTATCTTCAATGGAAAATTTGGAAATAGTTCTACAAGTATCTGCATAATTACTGTTTAGTGGTGGTGAAGGATCCAATAAACAGTTTTATTTTAATTGTTTTACAATCTTTTATTTATTTATTTATTTATTTTTGTTTTAATTATTAAATTAGTTAAAAATCCAAATTCCTCATTTCTTGTATTTAATTTAATCTAGGTTTTTAAATTTATTAACTTGTTAATTAGATCCAGTTCTCCTGTGGGAACGACCCTTGCTCATCACTTTACTCAATAATGACTATACTACAAGTCAATGAGGTTTTATCTTTTGACGGGCCTTTTAGGATCGCGTTACTTGGCCTCAACCCTCTGAAGTCATTCCTTTATCAACTATTGACTACTCCTGCCACTCCCACCACTTACGATAGTTCCTCCATTGTTATATTTTTCATGTTTTCTTGGTTTTTTGTCTCAAGTCTCATTTAAGTTGTTTGGCAACGGATCAAGTCCAAGAAGCCATCTTCTTTGGCTCAATCTGGGCTTAACCATCCCTACCACCCATTGGAGGTCCTGCCGTATGAACTTACCGATTGCTCCAGTTGCATCATCGTCAACACCAGTGAATCGAAGCCTAATGCATGTGCTACCTTGAGAAGTTACACCCTGCGGATCTATTGGACCCTAATATTAAGGCGACTCATTTAAGGAAGTTTGGCCACCGAACTACCAATGCACCCCATCCCAAGAGAACTTGCCTTGAAGGAACTTCACAAGAGATGGAAGATTCTACTTGGCAATGCAAAACCCTCAACACTAGAGGTAATGGCGATAAAGGCTAGCCCAGAGCACATGACATCGAGGGTACTATCTGTTATCTTATGGAGTCCCACAACGATATCTTCTCTGAAGTTAACAAACTCTAAGGACTTCTCAGTAAAAAGTCAACTCCAAATATTACCGATGTAGTGACATTTCAAAAGGCCTCCACTAATAGAGCACCGAAGACTCTAGAGCTAACTTAGTCTAACCCACTCACCTGAGAAGACGTCATGTCACTTTTACAGCAACATGCTGATGGAGTTGATTCAAAAGAGAGGTTAAAGTGAAGCTAATTATAAGGATTTGATTTTTAGTTAATTGTCAGATTAGTGGTAATGTAAGTAGAAATTTTCAATCTTTTAGAGGTGTGAAGTACCAGATCGCATGAGAGCTTTATTGACAATCCTATTGAGTAAAGTAAGTAGAATTTCACCTCTATTACCATAATTGTTGTGCATTTAATGTTCTAAATTGATATGTAAAAGTTATGTGCATTGCACCACATGTTGTAATTTCAAATAATTCCAGCATGTAAAGAATTATGAAAAATTAAAATTGATTATATTGGTGAGCTGTGATGGGACTCTAAGCTTGTGGAATGCAATGATGTGAAACTTTTAAGCATCGAGGATACAATGATTCGGCATATGGGATGCCATGTGAGATAGTTAGCATCCAAGACGTAATAATTGGGCATCGGGATGCCATGTGAGATGTTAAGCGTCCAGGTTGCCAATGATTTAAGCATCTGGGACTTAGTACTTCCCCCTCTAAGAAACATTATGTTAAGAGTATGAAAGATACAGAGAAGATTAAATGAAATGAAAGGATGATAAAGTGAAAAGTTAAAGAGTAAACATATATTAATTGAGCTTATTCATTCAAATACTACTTATGCTTGCATAATTCTACTTACTAGGCATTAGCTCAGGGCACGTCTTAGCACTAGCTAAGGACTAGATGATTAGCTTGCACAATCTCGATGCTTGAGGCTAACATATATGGACTAGCTGTCCTATTATGTTGTGGTCTTTTCTATATGCATTTTGATGAGCTAGAGGGATTATATACAGTACACAGCTGAGCTTGTTTTTGAGAGATGTATTATATTGTTTATGTTTAGCCAGCGATTTGGGGTGTATTACTTATGTTTTGATATCCTCACTAGTTAAAACTTTTTAGAAGTTCAAATTTTCCCATAGTTTTATACTCCATTTTAATGACATATTAAGGTTAACATAGGTAAAAAGGTAAGATGTAACACTATTTAATGTAACTAGATGGGTCTTTTAGGATTATTTTACGTGGGTGTTATAGTTATGTTACCAATTTTTGTATAAACTCAGTCATGCTTTCTTTATATAATTTAAACGTACTGCATAATTAATATTAATAATGATAAAATAATGCTTGATTTAAGGGAACGTCTTTTACTGTAGTATGGCTTTTGTATTATGACTTGTTGTATTATTGATTTTAGATATTTCATAAAGTGAGATTCTGCTTGAGTTAATGTAACAATTTATTCTATTAAAATATAATAATTTTGATTTGTTGTTTTCTTTTCTATCTAAAAACTATGTTTGTTATAGCTGTAAGGACATCGGTTTTAATTGTCATGATTAGTGTACCAAAATGACTAGTGAGATATGGTTAATTGGCTTCTTTTTATTAGAAAACTCTTACTGCAATTTAGCTGGCTATATTGTTGTTCCCAATTGACTTATAAAAAATAGTAAATGAACTTGTTATTAATGGGAAAATGTATAATAAATTAAAGCTTTAGATAGTTATTATTTATAGTTAAAATCTAAATCAATTACAAAACATGCAAGGGATTCTTGAACCTTTGTTGTTTTAATTTTATGCTTTCAAATATTGTTTAAATTTATTGAAAATATTATTTCTTTTAAATTCTATTTCTAAAAACCCTTGCCATTCTCAACCGTAAATTTCTCAATCTCTCAAATTCCCACCTCCATGTAGAGATGATTGCCCTACTACAAACAACCACATTTAAAGAAACATTTTAGGAGACATATCAAGGGGAGAAAAAATATATAGACACACATATTAAATAGTGTAATTTTCTCCTTCAAATATAATTAATATGCCTTTTATGGCCATCGTAATTTAGGTACATAAAGTTGATTTCTTTTTGCACATGATTAGTTATTATTTACACTCTATAAAGAGTGACAAGCAAATGTATAACAACAAATCCATCCATATATATATAAAAAAAAAACATAACAACAAATCCATCTACTTAGAAAAAACAACTACTAGAAGCCAAAAAAAGCCCAAAAAATCAATACTTTTTTTTTTTTTTTGTTAAAGCCAACATCATTTTCCTAAAAGCCAAAGAAAAGAGCCAACATCGTTTTCCTAAAAGCCCAAACAAAGCATATTTTTCCCTAAAATCAATCCTTTTTTTTTGTCAAAGCCAACATCATTTTACTAAAAGCCCAAAAAAAGCATATTTTTCCCTAAAAATCAATTTTTTTTTTTTGCTAAACCCAACATCATTTTCATTAGCTTTTTGCATTAAATTTAGATAAAAGGATCATGAATGAATGGCCTATGACCCATGTCCAGTGTCATAGGGAGGAGAGTTAAGGAGTATTGTGGGTATGATCTCATTTGTAATATTTACTGCTTATTTATAAAACAACACGTACTATAACACGTGTTATTTTTTTAAAGGGATATCAATACTAATAGCTCCTAAACTTTAGGGTTTCCCTCGCTTTTCCCTCTAAACTTTGAAAATCATCACTTTACCTCTCAAACTTTCAAAACTCCTCATTTTACCCTATGAATTTTAAAAATCACCATTTTCCCTCTGAACATTCAAAATTCATCACTTTGTCTCCTAAATTTAGGATTTTTTGTTCAAATAGGAAGTAATCCCACGTGATTAGCACATGGGTCAACTATAAAGGAAAAATAAGATTTTATTATTCCTAAGTTTTGTTTCACATTTACAGTTTGCCTGCATATTTCTTCTTATCTTTACACTAGCAGAAACACAAGCTTTAGCAACGAAAGCTTTCATGACAATCTTTCTTGCCGCTAAAGATAGATTGTCACTTTAATTATCAACTTTTTAGTCGTCACTAGAAAGTTTTTAGCAACTATATATCGAAGAAAATATTCGCTGGAAGGAAATTGATGTCATGCCAAAATTATACCTTTAGCAGGAAGGAAATTGTCGTCGCTAAAAGTTTGGTACAAAGCACTTGATGTTTGCACCAGAAACTAGCCCCAAAAGGTGACAGCAACTATTGCCAACTATTGTCCATATTGTCATCACTAAAAGTCCCATTTTAGATTTTGTTAAAATTTTATGCAATAAAAAGGGCAGGTGAACGGATTTTTTTGGGACTTTTATGTTATCACTAAAAGTATTATTGTCGCTATATACTTATTTTATTACGGTAATTTTAGACAACGTCGTTGAATAATTCGTAGCGACAACCATATAACTCAGAACTAGGGGTGGTAATTTGTGTCAGTGGATCGGGTTCAGGATGGGTTGAGGGTCAATTTTTACATAAATTAGCTCGACACTAACTAGACCCGTGACACAAATGGGTTAAGAAATTTCCACACTAACACGACCTACTCTGACATGGGTTGATATGAACATAACCCATACTGACCTGATCTAAATGTAACCTATGAAATGCCAATGACCTATATGTTAAACATGTATGCCCTAAGGAGTAAAAATGTAATAAGTTTTTGGAGACATTTTTATCAAAAAAGAATTTATTCATTATTTATATACTAAATCTTGTCCTCTTTACGTTCATATTTGTTGAATGTATGTTAAGCAAACAATAGTCTGAGACTGTCGGTCTAAACCTTAAGAATTGGGCATATGATGGACAGATTATGCAGAAGACACGATTCTTAACGTGACAGTCTAAATCATAAGATCCGCAATCGAGGGAATAAAAGTTGGGCACTTTATTCATGTAAAGATTTTATGTTGTCTATATCCCAATTGGGATATGGTTTGTCTTTGCCATTGGAGTTGGACTCCGTGAATAGAAACATTGGCACGTTGTCATATGTGACGATGTGTTGGATCAGGACATAAAGTGAATTGATTTGGATTAATAATTCTATCTTGGCAAATTGATTCACTTTAGATAATCATTTGTATTGTATCTTAATCCTGAGATGAATAATAGGCCAATTGTCTTGACTTATGTCTTTTTATGTACCAAAGGGTGACACCCACATCTTAATAGTGGTATGCATGCCGGTACGTTGGAGGCATGACACTTGATAGCATAGACCTATTATTCATAAATATAGAATCTATATCTCCTCTTCAAGAGTAATGATATCCTCTTATATGTGTTATCCTGTAATTGAAAAACTGGAGCGCTCAACCATTTGGATACATATGTGTAACCGAATGGTATACTGTCTTTAGATGGTAAGTTTTTCGATGGTGAGATAATGGAATGTAAGATAAGAATAATCAGGAAGGTAAGACAGAACTGGTCCTTAAGCCAATTATGGATAATTATATGGGGATACGATACACTATGATATGTCATGAAGACTTAGCTATACGGGCTTCGTAATTCTATGTAGTTCGAGAGTGTAGCTCTAAGCTTTTAGTAGAGTAGCGTTGGAGTTGATAATTATGAAATGTATATCTGGGATATTGGGTTTCTTAATTTTTGGGAGCTTGAACTATATAAGTCCATTTGGTCCCCTTTGCTAGCTCACAACATCCTGTAATGATACGGCGTGCTTTTCAAATATTTGGTAACTTATGTCAAATTTATTAGAATGGTTGAAATTTGGAAGAATCAAATAATTCATGTCTGTTTATCGGTTGAATTAATTTTGTGATAAAATTGATTCAAGATAAACTTATTGAATTATTGGGATTGGATAATTCTTGTCTGTTTATCAGTTGATTTAATTTTGGATGAATTAGATCAAGATAAAGTTGTAGAATTATTAGGAATTCAATTATTTTCTTAGAGATTATCTAGATAAAGTTGTTTTCATCAGATAACTTTTCTATTGGGTTATTTGAATTAAAACTAAGACTTTATCCTATAGAATCTCGGGTGAAAAATAAAAGATTCGTTGAGACTTTTATTCGGTAGTTCTGTTGGAAACAAAGTGCGCAGCGGAATTAAAATTTTTTTTTTCCATCAGAGTAATTTCCAAAACACAAGTTTGACATGTTATATGTATAAATTAGACAGATCTTACTAACCTTTGTGTGAAGAACCTCCGCAGCCTGTGAAGAGAAGTGACGTTCCAGAAGAGCCTCAACCAACTGGTCTTCTTTGCTATTCTCTATCCACAATCGAAGTAAGTGTGGGCTCACACGTACAGCTCTTCCACCAGTGACTCTCCTTCCAACCAATAGAGAGAAACCAAAGCTAGTGCTCGTGATTTGTGAACAAAAGCTCTCAGGGAGTTTTCAAATGCTCACTAGAAGAGTATCACTCTTAATCTCTTAAATTGATCTAAGTAAATCATGTGACTCACTCCCTTTATATAGCTATTGGTCCTGAGGTCAGTCCATATCAGATTAGGTCTCAAAAACTCGAAACAGAATCAAGTTCGGATCAATATCTGATAAGATCCGCGTGAAAATGCGTAATCTTATCTCCCGTTGATCGGTAGGCCGAACATTCTGACCGGCAGGCCGAACAGGCCAGTTCGACAGGCCAGACACGTCATTCGGCAGGCCAAACTCCTGAGAAAAAATCTCCGTGAATCTTTTATTTTCCACCCGAGATTCTAAAGGATAAAGTCTCAGTTTTGATTCAAATAACCCAATAGAGAAGTTATCTGATCAAAACAAACTTTATCAAGATAATCTCTAAGAAAATAAATCAATTCACAATAATTCTACAAGTTTATCTTATTCTAATTTGTCCAAAATTAAAACAACCGATAAACAGATAGGAATTATCTGATCGCAATAATTCAACAAGTTTATCTTGAACTAATTTCTTACAAAATTAATTCAACCGATAAACAAACATGAATTATTTGATCGCAATAATTTAACAAGTTTATCTTGAACTAATTTCTTACAAAATTAATTCAGCTGATAAACAGACATGAATTATTTGATTCTTATAAATTTTAAACCAATCTGATAAATCCGACATAAGTCACCAATTATTGAAAAAGCACGTCGTGTCGTTACAGGACTTTGTGAGCTAGCAAAGGGGACCAAAATGGACCTATAAAGTTCAAGCTCATGATAATTATGAAACCCAATATCCCAGATATACATTTCACAATTATCAACTCCAATGCTACTCCACTAAAAGCTTGGAGCTGCACTCTTGAACTTTATAGAATTACGAAGCTTGTGTAGCTAAGTCTCCAGGACATATCATAGTGTATCGTATCCCCATATGATAATCCATAATCAGCTTAAGGACAAGTTCTGTCTTACCTTCCCGATTATGTTAATCTTTCGTTCCATTGTCTCACCATTAGAAAACTTACCATCCAAAGATAGTATACCATTCGGTTACACCTATGTATCCAAATGGTTGAGCGCTCCAGTTTCCTAATTACAGGACAACGCATATGAGAGGATATCATTACTCCTAAAGAGGAGCTATGGATTCCATATCTATGAATAACAAGTCTACGCTATCAAGAGTCATGCCTCCAACGTACCGGCATGCATACCACTATAGAGATGTGGGAGTCACCCATTGGTACATCAAAAGACACAAGTCGAGACAACGGGCCCACTATTCATCTCAGGATTAAGATACAATAAAAAATGACTGTCTAAAGTGAATCGATTTGCTAAAATAGAATTATTAATCCAAATCAATTCACTATATGTCCCGATCCAACACATCGTCACCTATGACAACGTGCCAATGTTTCTATTCACGGAGTCCAACTCCGATGGCCAAGACCAACCATCTCTCAAAAGGGATATAGACAACATAACAATCTTTACATGAATAAAGCACCCAACTTTATTCCCTCGATTGCAGATCACATGTTTTAGACCATCACCTTAAGAATCCTGTCTACCGCATAATCATCCTAACATATGCCCAATTCTTAAGGTTTAGACTGACAGTCTCAGACTACTGTTTGCTTATCATACATTCAACAAATATGAACGTAAAGAGCACAAGATTTGGTATATATAAAAGAATAAATTCTTTATTGATAAAAATGTCTCCAAAAACGTATTACATTTTTACTTCTTAGGGCATACATGTCTAACAATCTCCCACTTGCACTAAGTGAGTAAATACAACAAATTTCGCATTCCCATAGCTTCCACATGCCTCTCGAAGACTCTCCCAGTAAGTGTCTTCATAAATGGATCAGCTAAATTGTCCTCTGATGCGATCTTACACACCGTGACATGCCCGTCCTCAACGAAGTCCATTATCACATGATACTTTCGATCAATATGCTTACTCTTCTTGTGAAATCTTGGTTCCTTAGCATTAGCTACCGCCGCACTGTTATCACTAGTACAGTGATACCGCCTTATCCATACCAGGAACTACCTCAAGATCCCTAAGGAACTTGCGGAGCCACACTGCTTCTTTCGAAGCATCACTAGCCGCCACATACTCAGCCTCCATCATTGAATCCGAAGTGCAATCTTGCTTCGCACTTCTCCAACTGATGACACCGCCACCCAGAGTAAACACAAACCCCAAAGTCGATTTCCTACAATCCAGACAGGATTGAAAATCCAAATCAGTGTATCCTAGAGGAGTCAAGTCCTCACCCGAATACACATGCATATACCCTCGAGTCCTTCTCAGGTACTTGAAAATATGCTTTACCGCAACCCAATGGTTTGGTCCTGGATCCGCCTGAAATCGACTTACAATCCCAACCGCATAGCTAATATCCGGTCGTGTGCAAAGCATGGCATTCACGAGACTACCCACTGCCGAAGCATAAGGCACCTTCTTCATGTATTCTCTTTCTTCATAAGACTTTGGAGAGTCTTTCTTAGAAAGTGTAATTCCAGACCTAGAGGGTTGCCCACCTTTCTTTGAATCCTGCATTGCAAACCTCCTGAGAATTTTATCTACGTAGCCGGCCTGAGACAAAGCTATCATTTTGTTCTTCCTATCCCGAAAGATCTGGATACCGAGAACAAAATTAGCCTCACCTAAGTCCTTCATGTCAAACTGCTTGGTTAACCATAATTTGACCGATGACAACGCCCCAACGTCATTGCCAATTAGCAGAATGTCATCTAAATAGTGCAATAGAAAAATCACCTTCCCATCCTAATGTGTTTGTAAACACATGGTTCATCCATATTTTGTGAGAACCCATAAGTCTTGATCACTTGATCAAATCTTATGTTCCAAGAACGAGAAGCTTGCTTAAGTCCATAAATAGACTTTAGCAGCTTACAAACCTTACCCTCTTGACCCGCGACCTTGAACCCGTCTAGTTGTTCCAAATAGATGGACTCATCAAGATAGCCATTCAGAAAAGCCATCTTGACATCTATCTGCCAAATCTCGTAGTCGAGAGCAGCAGCTATGGACAAGAGAATCTGGATGGAGTTAAGCATGGCTATAGGCGAAAAGGTTTCCTCATAATCGATTCCTTCCTTTTGCGTATAACCCTTAGCTACCAATCTAGCCTTAAAGGTTTCGACTTTTCCATCCACTCCTCTTTTTCTCTTGTAGATCCACTTACACCCTACGGGTTTTATCCCCTTTGGGAAGATCCACAAGCTCCCAGACCTGATTAGTCTCCATAGACTTCATCTCTATGTTCATGGCCTCTGTCTAGAGTCTTGAATCAACATCCTCCATAGCTTCTGCGTAAGTATAAGGATCCCTGTCATGTTCATCCGGTTCAGCCAAAAAGACCTCCCCATTGAACATATACCTCTCAGGTTGACGTTCGATCCTCCCACTACGCCGAAGCCCTTGAGGTTGTTCTTCAGGTTTGTTTGGTTTTTCTACACCGATCAAAATGGTTTTGTTCGGAACCTTCAGAGTGAACGGATCACCCCTTAACTCCTCAAGCACCACTTTGCTTTGAGGTTTAAAGTCGTCCATATAACTTTCCTCAAGGAAAGTTGCATTAGTTGAAACCACGACTTTATTTTCCTTTGGGTTATAAAAATAACCCCCTTTAATCCCTTTTGGATATCCTACAAACATGCAAACTTCCAAACGTGCTTCCAACTTATTCGGATCCTTAAACAGGACATGAGCTGGACATCCCCATATGCGAATATGGTTTAAGGATGTCTTCCGTCTTGTCCACAACTCGTGAGGAGTTTTAGGGACCGATTTTGAAGGCACATTGTTCAAAAGATAACATGCGGTTTGTAGTGCATATCCCCAAAAGGATAAAGGCAATGATGAATAACTCATCATGGACCGAATCATGTCCAACAAAGTCCTATTCCTTCTCTCCGCTATGCCATTCTGCTGCGGAGTGCCTGGCGCAGTCAAATGGGATAAAATCCCATTCTCTAACAAGTGTCCCAAGAACTCATCAGAAAGGTATTCCCCACCTCGATCAGATCGAAGTGCCTTTATGGGTCTACCCAATTGCTTTTCCACTTCAGCCCGAAACTCCCTGAACTTATCATAAGTTTCGCTTTTGTGGTGCATTAGGTACACATACCCATATCTTGAGTAATCGTCAATAAAAGTGATGAAATACTCATACCCTCCTTGTGCCCGGATGTTCATTGGCCCGCAAACATCACTATGCACAAGTTCTAGAACCCCTTCAGCCCTATTGCCCTTAGACCCGTATGGTCTTTTGGTCATTTTACCATCCAAACAAGATTTACATTGAGGTATAGATTCCACCTTTTAGTGACTTAAAGGTCCATCCCTTACCAACCTTTGAATCCTATTCAGGTTAATATGACCAAGGCGCAAATGCCAAAGATAAGTCTTATTAGAGTGAGAAGTTTTAAGTCTTTTTGAGTTATTATCATTTATCTCAGCATTAAGCAATAAGTCCATCTTAGGTTTGATAAAATATAGATTATTTTGCATCCATCCAGAACAGATAAAAGATTTGTTTTTACGAATCACCACTTTTTCATGAAAAGATACCACGTAGGAGTCTTTAAATAAAGAAGATATAGAAATTAAATTCCTTTTAAATTTAGGAACATAAAAACAATCTCGCAAAATTAAATTCCTATAATTATCAAAGTAAAGATGGACATCTCCCACTGCTTTCGCTGAGACCGAGGTTCCATCGCCCATCCAAAGCGTTAAGTCTTCACGTAGTAGACTTCTCGTTTCTTTGAATCCCTGCAGAGAAACACAAACATGATTAGTTGCACCGGAATCTATGACCCAGATGTCACTGGATTCCTTAACCAAATAAGTTTCTAAATATAGAAGATCACACCTACCTCCCTTGGAAAGGAAGTCCTTGCAATGCTTCTTTATATGCCCGACCTTACCACAGAAGAAGCACTTAAGCTTCTTTGGGTTCTTCTTCTTCTTGTTCTTGCTCTTGATAGCAACAGGAATATAAGACTTCCCACTCTTGGCCCGTTGCTTCTTTACATTCCCAGAGTTAAGATTGGAACCAGAAGCAGCTACCATGTTGGCCTCACCACCAGCAGGAGACTCCTTGATCAGCAGTTCAAACTCCTATAATTGTTTCATCAATTCTGTCAAGGTCATATCCTGTCTATTGCTTAAATTAAAAGTAGCTCTAAACGGAATAAATTCCTTAGACAAAGTCTCAAAGACCATAGTCATCTGAGTTTCAACATCGATGTCGGCTCCATTGGTTTGAGCCTCAGCGAGGTAACCCATGACCAACATCATGTGCTCCTTTACAGATGTCCCCGATTTCTGTCTACAGTTTAAGAGTTTTTGAAGCGCCCTTTGCCACTTTGTTATGGCCTGGCCTCCAAACATGTCCTCAAGATTATCCAAGATCTGCTTCGCAGTCTCATAATCCTGATGTTGAGCCTGCAGCACGTTGTTCATGCTAGCCATAACATAGCAACAGGCCTGATCATTAGCATCTTTCTAGCGGTCGTACGCTTGGAATTGCTCATTACTTGAGTCTTCCATAGGCTCGGGAGGACAAGAAGTTGTCAGAACGTATTTTAGTTTCTCAAAGGAAAGGACGATGTCCAGGTTCCGTTTCCAATCGTTATAGTTCTCACCGGTTAATTGGTTTTTGTCAAGTATCGATGATAAAGCGTTTTTAGACATTTTCAATCTACAATAAAGAATCATATACCAAACATAAGCAAACATATATAATAATTTAGTAAGATAACACAATCATGTAAAATCATACAAATGTGTTTATGTGTCAAAACCTTGAAAATATCACAACCTTACAACGATAATTCCCAACTCAGAATTCAACAAGCTCCTAGGGGAGTTATGCTAAATTCAATCAGGAACACGGATCCCCTCCTGATTAATATATGCCATCCAGGACCCGTATGATCCAGCATATACTAATAATCGCTTCTTTGGCCATTAATTTTATTAACAGAGCTCCTAGAGGAGGTTAATAATAAAATTAACGTGAGTGTATAACCACCGTTTCAATATTTTATCCATGATTTATAATCACCACCTTGGGGTGTGCAACCATAAATCATACTAAAATACCTTATCCTTTCAAAGATCCAATCTGGTACATGATAGAAATCCCTTCCTAGGGGTCGGGACCACCATGTTCTTCCTATGGACCAATGATGGAGGCCTTAGGTCCTCTCTTCGAAAACCTTCTCCCACTCAATCTTTTGAAGTCAAGGTTTTATTTTAAAATTATGCATGAATAATTTTAATATGAGCGGCACTCCCTATCCTATATGACATGTTATCAATATACATGGTAAATCATATTATAATGCAGACAAGTAAAGCAATCAAGCAAAGCTACAAGCAAAATAATAATAACCGTAATATTATGGTTCCACCCTAGAGAATAGAAAAATAAGATTACAAGAGAATAATCGAGACATTTATCGATTCTTCATCCTTGAATCCTCAAGCTATATCCTTTTTCATGTAATATCCATCTTCAAGTCTTCAATCCCGTATGAATCGAATACTTCATATTTCCGGTCATATCCAAATTTAATGTTTCTCAGAATCGTCCCAAAAATAAAATTAAAACTGCATCGGAAAAATTACACCTTTTCTGGACACTTGGCAGCTCTCGGTCGGCAGGCCGATCTGGGTGATCAGCTTGCCGATCATGAAGGTTCGGCCTGCCGAACATGAAGGTTCGGCTTGCCGGCAGAGCACCAAAATTTTTGCCCCACTGTCGGCCTGCCAGACCACACGTCCGGCCTGACGATCTGTGACCTTCGGCCTGCCGAACATGAAGGTTTGGCCTACCGGTAGAGTACCAAAATTTTTGCCCCACTGTCGGCCTGCTGGACCACACGTTCGGCCTGACGATCTGTGACCTTCGGCCTGCCGAACTGTGAGGTCTGGCATGCCGACCGAGCAGAAAACCCTTAATCCAGAAAATACAATTTTAATGCAATTCATCAATTTTATTTTCAACAATTCAAAACATAAAATTAGAGACTAAGGAAATGCTTGGAGGCGCTATCATCAATCTTTAAGATCCGTCTTCTAGATCCGCCTTCTTCGAATAATTATTTAATTACAAAATTCTTACAAATTAAAAATTAAATAACAATTCCTAGACGGAGATGATAGTCTGCCATCTAATTACATGAAAAACCTAGATACACATTCGAACTTCTAAGGAACCATAACCGTTATTAATTAATTAATAAATAATTAAACAACGATTTTAATCAACCATAATTAATTAATAAACATTCATCACATAATCCATGACAACATATATATTATATAGAAACCTAGAGTGCTATCTCTCTATAAAATTCAATTCAAGCATAGGAGAGATTAAGATCACAAAATTTATGCATATAACATGATCACAAACTTGCAAATTTATGTAAAAATCTCGGCTCTGATACCAATTGTTGGAAACAAAGTGCGCAGCGGAATTTTAAAAAATTTTTTTCCATCAAAGTAATTTTTAAAACACAAGTTTGACATGTTATATGTATAAATTAGACAGATCTTACTAACCTTTGTGTGAAGAACCTCCGCAGCCTGTGAAGAGAAGTGACATTCCAGAAGAGCCTCAACCAACTGGTCTTCTTTGCTATTCTCTATCCACAACCTGAGTGAGTGTGGGCTCACACGTACAGTTCTTCCACCGGTGACTCTCCTTCCAACCAATAGAGAGAGGGTGATCGGCCTGCTGATCATGAAGGTTCGCCCTGCCGAACATGAAGGTTCGGCCTACCGGCAGAGCACCAAAATTTCTGCCCCACTGTCGGCCTACCGGACCACACGTCCGGCCTGCCGATCTGTGACCTTCGGCCTGCCGAACTGTGAGGTCCGGCATGCCGACCGAGCAGAAAACCCTTAATCCAAAAAATACAATTTTAATGCAATTCATCAATTTTATTTTCAACAATTCAAAACATAAAATTAGAGACTCAGGAAATACTTGGAGGCGCTATCATCAATCTTTAAGATCCGTCTTCTCCGAATAATTATTTAATTACAAAATTCTTACAAATTAAAAATTAAATAACAATTCCTAAACGGAGATGATAGTCCGCCATCTAATTACATGAAAAACCTAGACACACATTCTAACTTCTAAGAAACCATAACCGGTATTAATTAATTAATAAATAATTCAACAACGATTTTAATCAAGCAAAATTAATTAATAAACATTCACCACATAATCAATGACAACATATATATTATATAGAAACCTAGAGTGTCATCTCTCTATAAAATTCAATTCAAGCATAGGAGAGATTAAGATCATAAAATTTATGCATATAACATGATCACAAACTTGCAAATTTATGTAAAAACCTCGGCTCTGATACCAATTGTCGAAAACAAAGTACACAACAAAATTTTAAAATTTTTTTTTCCATCAGAGTAATTTCCAAAACACAAGTTTGACATGTTATATGTATAAATTAGACAGATCTTACTAACCTTTGTGTGAAGAACCTCCGCAACCTGTGAATAGAAGTGACGTTCCAGAAGAGCCTCAACAAACTGGTTTTCTTTGCTATTCTCTATCCACAACCGAAGTGAGTGTGGGCTCACACGTACAGCTCTTCCACCGGTGACTCCTTCCAACCAATAGAGAGAACCCAAAGCTAGTGCTCGTGATTTGTGAACAAAAGCACTCAGGGAGTTTTCAGATGCTCACTAGAAGAGTATCACTCTTAATCTCTCAAATTGATCTAAGTAAATCATGTGACTCACTCCCTTTATATAGTTATTGGTCCTGGGATCAGTCCATATCAGATTAAGTCCCAAAAACTTGAAACAGAAACAAGTTTGGATCAATATCTGATAAGATCTGCGTGAAAACGCGTAATATTATCTCCCGCTGATCGGCAGGCCGAACAGGCCAGTTCGGCAGGCCGAACACGTCATTTGGCAGGCCGAACTCTCAAGAAAAAATCTTCGCAAATCTTTTAATTTTCACCCGAGATTCTAAAGGATAAAGTCTCAGTTTTGATTCAAATAACCCAATAGAGAAGTTATCTGATAATCTCTAAGAAAATAAATCAATTCACAATAAATCTACAAGTTTATCTTGTTCTAATTTGTCCAAAATTAAAACAACTGATAAACAGACAAGAATTATTTGATCGCAATAATTCAACAAGTTTATCTTGAACTAATTTCTTACAAAATTAATTCAATCGATAAACAGACATGAGTTATTTGATCGCAATAATTCAACAAGTTTATCTTGAACTAATTTCTTACAAAATAAATTCAACTGATAAACAGACATGAATTATTTGATTCTTATAAGTTTTAAACCAATCTGATAAATCTGACATATGTCACCAATTATTGAAAAAGCACGCCATGTCATTACAGGACTTTGTGAGCTAGCAAAGGGGACCAAAATGGACCTATAAAGTTCAAGCTCATGATAATTATGAAACCCAATATCCCAGATATATATTTCACAATTATCAACTCCAACACTACTCCACTAAAAGCTTGGAGCTGCACTCTTGAACTTTATAGAATTACGAAGCTCGTGTAGCTAAGTCTCGATGACATATCATAGTGTATCGTATCCCCATATGATAATCCATAATCGGCTTAAGGACAAGTTCTGTCTTACCTTCCCGATTATTTTTATCTTACGTTCCATTTTCTCACCATTAGAAAACTTACCATCCGAAGACAGTATACCATTCGGTTACACCTATGTATCCAAATGGTTGAGCGCTCCAGTTTTCTAATTACAGGACAATGCCTATAAGAGGATATCATTACTTCTAAAGAGGAGCTATGGATTCCATATCTATGAATAACAAGTCTACGCTATCAAGAGTCATGCCTCCAACGTACCGGCATGCATACCACTATAGAGATGTGGGAGTCACCCATTGGTACATCAAAAGACACAAGTCGAGACAACAGGCCCACTATTCATCTCAGGATTAAGATACAATACAAATGACTGCCTAAAGTGAATCGATTTGCCAAGACAGAATTATTAATCCAAATCAATTCACTTTACGTCCCGATCCAACACATCGTCACCTATGACAACGTGCCAATGTTTCTATTCACGGGGTCCAACTCCGATGGCCCAGACAAACCATCTCCCAAAAGGGATATAGACAACATAACAATCTTTACATGAATAAAGAGCCCAACTTTATTCCCTCGATTGCGGATCATATGTTTTAGACCACCACCTTAAAAATCCTGTCTACCGCATAATCATCCTATCATATGCCCAATTCTTAAGGTTTAGGCTGACAGTCTCAGACTACTGTTTGCTTATCATACATTCAACAAATATGAATGTAAAGAGGACAAGATTTGTTATATATAAAAGAATAAATTCTTTATTGATAAAAATGCCTCCAAAAACGTATTACATTTTTACTTCTTAGGGCATACATGTCTAACAAGTTCAACCTACCGATCCACATGTTCGGCCTGCTGATGGGCCTGTTTAGCCTGCCGATCATCCTGATCAGCCTGCCGATGGGAGAAGTATAAGATCACGTGTTTTTACGCGAATCTTATCAGATATTAATCCAAATTTGATTTTGATTCAAATTTTTGGGACCTAATCTGATAAGGACTGACCCTAGACCCAACCTCTATAAATAGGGAGTAAGTCACATAAGTTATTTAGACCAATTGAGAGATTAAGAGTGATACTCTACTGGTGAGAATCTGAAAACTCCTTGAGAGCTCTTGTTCATAAATCACGAACACTTGCTTTGGGTTCTCTCAATTGGTTTGAAGAAGAGTCACCTAGTGGAAGAGCTATACGTGTGAGGCCACACTCACTCTGATCGTGGATAGAGAATAGCAAAGAAGACCAGTTGGTTGAGGCTCTTCTAGAACGTTACTTCTCTTCACGCTTTGCGAGGGTTCTACGGCACTCAAAGGTTAGTAAGATCTGGTTAATTTATGCATATAGCATGTCAAACTTGCGTTTTGGAAAATACCATAATATAAAATTTTTAAAATTTTGCTACGTACTATTTTTCCAACAATTGGTATCAAAGCCATAGTTTTTACATAAATTTACGAGTTTGTGATCATACTATATGTATAAATTTTGTGATCCTAATCTCTCCTATGCTTGAATTTAATTTTATAGAGAGTTAGCACTCTAGGTTTCTATATATTTTATATGTTGTCATGGATTACGTGGTGAATGTTCATTAATTAATTATGGTTGATTAAATTGTTATTTAATTAATTAATTCTGGTTATGGTTCTTTAGAGGGTAGAATGTGTATCTAGGTTTTTCATGTAATTAGATGAGGGACTATGATCTCCATCTAGGAATTATTATTTAATTTTAAATTTGCAAGAATTTTGAAATTAAATAATTATTTGGAGAAGACGGATCTAGAAGAAAGATGATGGCGCTCCTAGGTATTTCCTAAGTCTCTAATTTTATGTTTTTGAATTATTGAAAATAAATTGATGAATTGTATTAAAAATTGTATTTTCTGGAATTGAAGATTTCTGCTCGGTCGACATGCCAAACCCCACAGTTCGGCAAGCCGATGGTAGCAGATCGGTAGGCTAGACGTGTGGTTTGGCAGGCTGTCAGCAGGGCAAAAATCAGGAGGCTTTGGTGGCAGGCCAAACTTTTGGTTTGGTAGGCCAAACTTTCATGAGTCGGTAGGTCGATCTTCCTGATTGGTAGGCCGATGGAGCATGACAGGCACGCCGATCACCCAGATCGGCTTGCTGACTGAGAGCTAAAAATTTTCCAAAAAAGGTGCAATTTTTCCAATGCAGTTTTAATTTTATTTTTGGGACAATTCTAAGAGACATTAAATTTGGATATGACCAAAAATATGAGGCATTCAATTCATACGGGATTGAACACATGAAGATGGGCATTACGTGAAGAAGGATACAACCTGGAGATTCAAGGATGAATAGTTAATAATATGTTTCGATTATTCTCTTATAATCTTTATTTTCTATTCTCTAGGGTGGAATCATAATATTACAGTTATTATTATTTTGCTTGTAGCTTTGCTTGATTGCTTTGCTTGTCTGTATTATAATATGATTTGCCATGTATATTGATAACATGCCATATAGAATAGGGAGTGCCGCTCATATTAAAATTGTTCATGCATAATTTTAAAATAAAACCTTGATTTCAAAAGATTGAGTGGGAGAAGGTTTTCGAAGAGAGAACCTAAGGCCTCCATCGCTGGTCCATGGGCAGAACATGGTGGTCCCGACCCCTAGGAAGGGATTTCTATCATGTACTAGATTGGATCTCTAAGAGTATAAGGTATTTTAGTATGATTTATGGTTGTACACCCCTAGGTGGTGATTGTAAATCATGGATAAAATATTAAAATGATGGTTGTACACTCACGTTAATTTATCATTAACCTCCCCTAGGAGCTCTGTTAATAAAATTAATGGCCAAAGAAATGATTATTAATATATGCTGGATCATACGGGTCCTGGATGGCATATATTAATTAGGAGGGGATCCGTGTTCTTGATTGAATTTGGCATGACTCCCCTAGGAACTTGTTGAATTCTGAGTTGGGAATTATCGTTGTAAGGTTGTGATATTTTTAAGGTTTTGACACATAAACACATTTATATGATTTTGTTATCTTACTAAATTATTATGATATGCTTGCTTATGTTTGGTATATGATTCTTTGTTGTAGACTAAAAATGTCTAAAAATGCTTTATTTTTAATACTTGACAAAAATCGATTAACCAAAGAGAATTATAATGATTGGAAATGGAACCTAGATATCGTCCTCTTCTTTGAGAAACTAAAATATGTACTGACAACCCCTTGTCCTCCCGAGCCTACTGGAGACTCAACTAATGAGCAATTCTAAGCGTATGATAGCTGGAAAGATGCTAATGATTAGGCCCGCTGCTATGTTATGGCTAGCATGAATAACGTGCTATAGGCTCAACATCAGGATTATGAGACTACGAATTAGATCTTGTGTAATCTTGAAGACATGTTTGGAGGCCAGGCCATAACAAAGCAGCAAGGGATGCTTCAAAAACGCTTAAACTGTAAGCAGAGATAGGGGACATTTGTAAAGGAGCAAATAATATTGGTCATAGGTTACTTCACTGAGGCTCATACCAATGGAGCCAACATCGATGCTGAAACTCAAATCGCTATGGTCTTTGAGACTCTATCAAAGGAATTTATTCCATTTAGGGCTACTTTTAATTTAAGCAATAGACAGGATATGACCTTGATGGAATTAATGAAACAGTTATAGGAGTTTGAACTGCTGATCAGGGAGTCTCCTGGGGGTAGAGAGGCCAACATGGTAGCTGCCTCTGGTTCCTATCTCAACTCTGGGAATGGAAAGAAGCAACGGGCCAAGAACGGGAAGTCTTCTAATCCTACTAGCACCAAGAGCAAGAAGAAGAGGAAAAAGAACCTGAAGAAGCTTAAGTGCTTCTTCTGTGGGAAGGTCGGACACATAAAGAAGCATTGCAAGGACTTCCTTTCTAAAGGACATAGGTGTGATCTTCTGTATTTAAAAACTTGTTTGGTTGAGGAATCCAGTGACATTTGGGTCATAGATTTTGGTGCAACTAATCATGTTTGTGTTTCTTTGCAGGGGCTCAAAGAAACAAGAAGTCAATTGCATGAAGACTTCATGCTTCAGATGGGTGATGGATCCTTGGTCTCAGCGGAAGCAGTGGGAGACATGTATCTTTCTTTTGATAATTACAGGAATTTATTTTTGCAAGATCAATTTTATGTTCCTAAATTTAAAAGGAATTTAATTTATGTAGCTTGTTTATTTAAAGACTCCTATTTGGTTTCTTTTAATGATAAAGTGGTGATTCGTCAAAACAAATCTTTTATCTGTTCTGGATGGATGCAAAATAATCTATATTTTATCAAACCTAGGATGGACTTATTGCTTAATGCTAAGATGAATGATAATAACTCTAAAAGACTTAAAACTTCTCACTCTAATAAGACCTATCTTTGGCATTTACGCCTTGGTCATATTAACCAGAATAGGATTCAAAGGTTGGTAAGGGATGGACCTTTAAGTCACTTAAAGGTGGAATCTATACCTTAATGTGAATCTTGTTTGAAGGGTAAAATGACCAAAAGACCATTCGGGTCTGTGGGCAATAGGGCTGAAGGGTATGTAGAACTTGTGCATAGTGATGTTTGCGAACCGATGAACATCCGGGCACAAGGAGGGTATGAGTACTTCATCACTTTTATTGACGATTACTCGAGGTATGGGTATGTGTACCGATGCACCACAAAAGCGAAACTTTTGACAAGTTCAAGGAGTTTTGGGCTGAAGTGGAAAAGCAATTGGGTAGACCCATAAAGGCACTTTGATCCGATTGAGGTAGGGAATACCTTTCTGATGAGTTCTTGGAACACTTTTTAGAGAATGGGATTTTATCCCATTTGACTGCGTCGGACACTCCACAGCAGAATGGCGTAGGAAAGAGAAGAAATAGGACTTTATTGGACATGATTTGGTCCATGATGAGTTATTCATCATTGCCTTTATCCTTTTGGGGATATGCACTACAAACTGCATGTTATCTTTTGACAATGTGCCTTCAAAATCGGTCCCTAAAACTCCTCATGAGTTGTGGATGGGTAGGAAGACATCCTTAAACCACATTCGCATATGAGGATGTCCAGCTCATGTCCTGTTTAAGAATCTGAATAAGTTGAAAGCATGTTCGGAAGTTTGCGTATTTGTAGGATATCCAAAAGGGACTAAAGGGTATTATTTCTATAACCCAAAGGAAAATAAAGTCATGGTTTCAACTAATGCAACTTTCCTTGAGGAGAGTTACATGGATGACTTTAAACCTCGAAGCAAAGTGGTGCTTGAGGAGTTAAGGAGTGATCCGATCACTCCAAAGGTTTCAAATGAAACCGTTCCAATCAGTGTAGAAAAACCAAACAAAGCTGAACGACAACCTGAGGGGCTTTGGCGTAGTGGAAGGATCAGGCCTCAACTTGAGACGCATATGTTCAATGGGGAGGTCTTCTTGGCTGAACCGGATGAACATGACAGGGATCCTTATACTTACTAGAAGCTATGGAGGATGTTGATTCAAAACTCTGGACAAAGACCATGAACATAGAGATGAAGTCTATGGAGACTAATCAGGTCTGGGAGCTTGTGGATCTTCCCGAAGGGGTAAAACCCATAGGGTGTAAGTGGATTTACAAGACGAAAAGAGGAGTTGATGAAAAGGTCTAAACCTTTAAGGCTAGACTGGTAGCTAAGGGTTATACGCAAAAGGAAGGAATCAATTATGGGGAAACCTTTTCGCCTGTAGCCCTACTTAAGTCCATTTGGATTATCTTGTCTAGGGCTGCCGCTCTTGACTACGAGATTTGGTAGATGGATGTCAAGACGGCTTTTTTGAATGGCTATCTTGATGAGACCATTTATATGGAACAACCAGATGGGTTCAAGGTCACGGGTCAAGAGGGTAAGGCTTGTAAGCTACTGAAGTCAATTTATGGACTTAAGCAGGCTTCCCGTTCTTGGAACATAAGAGTTGATCAAGTAATCAAGACTTATGGGTTCTCACAAAATGTGGATGAGCCATGTGTTTACAAACACATAAAGGATGGGAATGTGGTTTTTCTACTGCTCTATGTAGATTGCATTTTGTTGATTGACAATGACATTGGGGCAATGTCATCATTCAAATTATAGTTCACTAAGCAGTTTGACATGAAGGGCTTAGGTGAGGCTAATTTTGTTCTCTATATCCAGATCGTTCAGGATAGGAAGAACAAAATGATATCTTTGTCCCAAGCCAGCTATATAGATAAAATTCTCAAGAGGTTTGCAATGCAGGATTCCAAAAAAGGTGGGCAACCATCTAGGTCTGGAATTACTCTTTCTAAGAAATACTCTCCAAAGTCTTATGAAGAAAGAGAATACATGAAGAAGGTGCCTTATGCTTCGGCAATGGGTTGTCTCATGTATGCCATGCTTTGTACACAACCGGATATTAGTTATACGGCCAGGATTGTAAGTTGATTTTAGGCGGATCTAGGACAGAATCACTAGGTTGTGGTTAAGCATATTTTCAAGTACCTGAGAAGGACTCGAGGGTATATGCTTGTCTAGTCGGGTGAGGACTTGACTCCTCTAGGATATACTGACTCAGATTTTCAATCCTGTCTAGATTATAGGAAATCGACTTTGGGTTTTGTGTTTACTCTAAGCGGCGGTGCCATCAGTTGGAGAAGTGTGAAGTAAGATTGCACTTCGGATTCAACGATGGAGGCCAAATATGTGGCAGCTAGTAATGCTTCGAAAGAAGCAGTGTGGCTCTGCAAGTTCCTTGGGGATCTTGAGGTAGTTCCTGGTATGGATAAAGTGTTGGCAAAACGGTGCGTAGTAGAATTTTAAAAATTTTATATCAAAGTAATTTCCAAAACACAAGTTTGACATGCTATATGTATAAATTAACCAGATCTTACTAACCTTTATGTGCCGAAGAACCTCCATAATCTATGAAGAGAAATAACGTTCCAGAAGAGCCTCAACCAACTGGTCTTCTTTGCTATTCTCTATCCACCATTGGAGTGAGTGTGGGCTCGCACGTACAGCTCTTCCACCGGTGATTCTCCTTCCAACCAATCGAGAGAACCCAAAGCAAGTGTTCATGATTTGTGAAAAAAAGCTCTCAGGGAGTTTGTAGATCCTTAGTAGTAGAGTATCACTCTTATTCTCTTAATTGATCTAAGTAACTCATAAGACTTACTCCCTTTATATAGAGATTGGTCCTGGGATCAGTCCTTATCAGATTAGGCCTCAAAAACTCGAAATAGAATCAAGTTCAGATCAATATCTAATAAGAACAACATAGAAATGCGTAATCCTATCCCTCGCTGATCGGCAGGCCGAACAGCCGTATCGGCAGGGCAAATAGGCCCCATCTGTAGGCCAAACACGTAGATCGGCAAGCCAAATTGCTGTGTAAATATCTCCATGAATCTTTTATTTTTCACCTGAGATTCTATAAGATAAAGTCTCAGTTTTAATTCAAATAACCCAATAGAGAAGTTATCTGATCAAAACAACTTTATCAAGATAATCTCTAAGAAAATAAATCAATTCACAATAATTCTACAAGTTTATCTTGATCTAATTTATCCAATAAAATCAACCGATAAACAGACAAGAATTATCCGATCCCAATAATTCAACAAGTTTATCTAGAATTAATTTTATCACAAAATTAATTTAACCAATAAACAGACATGAATTATTTGATTCTTTCAAATTTTAAACGAATCTGACAAATCTGACATAAGTCGTCAATTATTGAAAAAGCATGCCGTATCGTTACAGGATTTTGTGAGCTAGCAAAGGGGACCAAATGAACCTATATAGTTCAAGCTCCTGATAATTATGAAACCCAATATCCTAGATATACATTTCATAATTATTAACTTCAATGCTACTCCACTAAAAGCTTGGAGCTACACTCTAGAACTATATAGAATTACGAAGCTCGTATAGCTAAGTCTCCATGACATATCATAGTGTATCGTATCACCATATGATAATCCATAATCGGCTTAAGGAAAAATTCTGTCTTACCTTCCCGATTATTTTTATCTAACGTTCCATTATCTCACCATCCGAAAACTTACTATCCAAAGGTAGTATACCATTTGGTTACACCTATGTATCCAAATGGTTGAGCGCTCCAGTTTTTCAATTACAAGACAACGCATATAAGATGATATCATTACTCGTGAAGAGGAGCTATGGATTCCATATCTATGAATAACAAGTCTAAACCATCAAGAGTCATGCCTCCAATGTACCGGCATGCATACCATTATTAAGATGTGGGTGCCACCCTTTGGTACATCAAAAGACACAAGTCAAGACAACGGGCCCACTATTCATCTCAGGATTAAGATATAACACAAATGATTGTCTAAAGTGTATCGATTTGTGAAAACAGAATTATTAATCGAAATCAATTCACTTTATGTCCCGATCCAACACATTGTCACTTATGACAACATGCCAATGTTTCTATTCACAGAGTCCACTTCTGATGGTCAAGACAAACCATCTCCCAATTAGGATATAGATAACATAACAATCTTTGCATGAATAAAGCGTCCAACTTTATTCTCTCGATTGTGGATCTTATATTTTAGACCATCACCTTAAGAATTGGGTCTTTCACATAATCTGTCTATCATATGCCCAATTCTCAAGGTTTAGACCGACAGTCTTAAACTTTTGTTTGCTTAACATACATTCAACAAATATGAACGTAAAGAGAAAAAAATTTGGTATATATAAATAATGAATAAATTCTTTATTGATAAAAATGTCTCTAAAAACTTATTACATTTTTACTCCTTAGGGCATACATGTCTAACAATCTCCCACTTGCACTAAGTGAGTAAATATGACAAATCTCGCATCCCCATAGGTTCCACATGCCTCTCGAAGACTCTCCTAGTAAGCATCTTCGTAAATGGATCAGCTACATTGTCCTCTGACGCGATCTTGCACACGGTGACATGCCCGCCCTCAACGAAGTCCTTTATCACATGATACTTACGATCAATATGTTTACTCCTCTTGTAAAATCTTGGTTCCTCAGCATTAGCTACCACTGCACTGTTATCACAGTACAGTAATACCGCCATATCCATGCTAGGAACAACCTCAAGATCCCCAAGGAACTTGCAGAGCCACACTAGCTGCCACATACTCGGCCTCCATTGTTAAATCCGAAGTGCAATCTTGCTTAGCACTTCTCCAACTAATTGCACCGCTGCCCAGAGTAAACACAAAACCCAAAGTCGATTTCCTAGAATCCATACAGGATTGAAAATTCACGTCAATGTATCCTAGAGGAGTTAAGTTGTCACTCGTATACATAAGCATATACCCTCGAGTCCTTCTCAGGTACTTGAAAATATGCTTTACCGCAACCTAGTGGTTCGGTCCTAAATCCGCCTGAAATCGACTTACAATCCCGACCGCATAACTAATATCCGGCCTTGTGCAAAGCATTGCATACATGAGACTACCTACAGCCGAAACATAAGGCACCTTCTTCATGTATTCTCTTTCTTCATAAGACTTTGGAGAGTCTTTCTTAGAAAGAGTAATTCCAGACCTAGATGGTTGCCCACCTTTCTTGGAATCCTGCATTGCAAACCTCCTGAAAATTTTATCTATGTAGCTGGCATGAGACAAAGATATCATTTTGTTCTTCCTATCCCGAAAGATCTGAATACTGAGAACAAAATTAGCCTCACCCAAGTCCTTCATGTCAAACTGCTTGGTCAACCATAATTTGACCGATGACAACAGCCCAACGTCATTGCCAATTAGTAGAATGTCATCTACATAGAGCAGTGGAAAAACTACCTTCCCATCCTTAATGTGTTTGTAAACACATGGCTCATCCACATTTTGTGAGAACCCATAAGTCTTGATCACTTGATCAAATCTTATGTTCCAAGAACGAGAAGCCTGCTTAAGTCCATAAATTGACTTTAGCAGCTTACAAACCTTACCCTCTTGACCCGTGACCTTGAACCCGTCTGGTTGTTCCATATAAATGGACTCATCAAGATAGCCATTTAGAAAAGCCGTCTTGACACCCATCTGCCAAATCTCGTACTCAAGAGCAGCAGCTATGGACAAGAGAATCTAGATGGACTTAAGCATGGCTACAAGCGAAAAGGTTTCCTCATAATCGATTCCTTCCTTTTACGTATAACCCTTAGCTACCAGTTTAGCCTTAGAGGTTTCGACCTTTCCATCCACTCCTCTTTTCCTCTTGTAGATCCACATACACCCTATGGGTTTTACCCCTTCAGGAAGATCCACAAGCTCCCAGACCTGATTAGTCTCCATAGACTTCATCTTTGTGTTCATGGCCTCTATCTAGAGTTTTGAATCAACATCCTCCATAGCTTCTGCGTAAGTATAAGGATCCCTGTCATGTTCATCCGGGTCAGTCAAGAAGATGTCCCCATTAAACATACATCTCTCAGGTTGATGCTCGATCCTCCCATTACGCCGAAGTCCCTGAGGTTGTTGTTCAGGTTTGTTTGGTTTTTCTACACTGATCGGAATGGTTTCATTCAGAACCTCCGGAGTGATCGTATCACTCCTTAATTCCTCAAGTACCACTTTGCTTCAAGGTTTTAAGTCGTCCATGTAACTCTCCATAAGAAAAGTTACATTAGTTGAAACCACGACTTTATTTTCCTTTGGCTTATAAAAATAGCTCCCTTTAGTCCCTTTTGGATATCCTACAAACACACAAACTTTCGAATGTGCTTCCAACTTATTCGGATCCTTAAACAGGACATGAGCCAGACATCCCCATATGCAAATATGGTTTAAGGATGTCTTCCTACCCGTCCACAACTTGTGAGGAGTTTTAGGGACCGATTTTGAAGGCACATTGTTCAAAAGATAACATGCGGTTTGTAGTGCATATCCCCAAAAAGATAAAGGCAATGATGAATAACTCATCATGGACCTGATCATGTCCAACAAAGTCCTATTCCTTCTCTTCGCTATGCCATTCTGCTGCGGAGTGCCCGGTACAGTCAAATGTGATAGAATCCCATTTTCTAATAAGTGTTCCAAGAACTCATCAGAAAGGTATTCCTACCTCGATCGGATTGAAGTGCGTTTTTGGGTCTACCCAATTGCTTTTCCATTTCAGCCTGAAACTCCCCAAACTTGTCAAAAGTTTCACTTTTGTGGTGCATCAGGTACACATACCCATATCTTGAGTAATTGTCAATAAAAGTGACGAAGTACTCATACCCTCCTCGTGCCCGGATGTTCATCGGTCAACAAACATCACTATGCACTAGCTCTAGAACCCCTTCGACCCTATTGCTCTTAGACTCGAATGGTCTTTTAGTCATTTTACCCTCCAAACAAGATTCACATTGAGGTATAGATTCCACCTTTAAGTGACTTAAAGGTCCATCCCTTACTAACCTTCGAATCCTATTTAGGTTAATATGACCAAGGCACAAATGCCAGAGATAAGTCTTATTAGAGTGAGAAGTTTTAAGTCTTTTAGAGTTATTATCATTCATCTTAGCATTAAGCAATAAGTCCATCTTAGGTTTGATAAAATATAGATTATTTTGTATCCAGCTAGAACAGATAAAAGATTTATTTTTATGAATCACCACTTTATTATTAAAAGAAACCAAGTAGGAGTCTTTAAATAAACAAGCTATAGAAATTAAATTCCTTTTAAACTTAGGAACATAAGAACAATTTTGCAAAAATAAATTCCTATAATTATCAAAATAAAGATGGACGTCTCCCACTGCTTCCACTGAGACCAAGGATCCATCGCCCATCCGAAGCATGAAGTCTTCATGCAGCAGACTTCTCGTTTCTTTAAACCTGTACAGAGAAACACAAACATGATTAGTTGCACTAGAATCTATGACCCAAATGTCACTGGATTCCTTAACCAAACAAGTTTCTAAATACAGAAGATCACACCTGCCTCCTTTGGAAAGGAAGTCATTGCAATGCTTCTTGGTATGCTCGACCTTCCCACAAAAGAAGCACTTAAGCTGCTTTAGGTTCTTCTTCTTCTTCTTCTTGCTCTTGGTAGTAGCAAGAATAGAAGACTTCCCGTTCTTGGCCCGTTGCTTCTTTTCATTCCCAATGTTAGGATTGGAACCAAAAGCAGCTACCATGTTGGAGACTCCTTGATCAGCAGTTCAAACTTCTGTAACTGTTTCATCAATTCTGTCAAGGTCATATCCCATCTATTGCTCAAATTAAAAGTAGCTCTAAATGAAATAAAGTCCTTAGACAGAGTCTCAAAGACCATAGTCATCTGAGCTTCAGCATCGATGTCGGCTCCATTGGTTTGAGCCTCAGCGAGGTAACCCATGACCAACATCATATGGTCCTTTACAGATGCCCCCTGCCTCTTTCTATAGTTTAAGAGTCTCCGAAGTGCCCCTTGCCGCTTTGTTATGGCCTGGCCTCCAAACATATCCTCAAGATTATCCAAGATCTACTTTACAGTCTCATAATCTTGATGTTCAGCCTACAACACATTATTGATGCTGGCCATAACACAGCAGCGGGCCTGATCATTAGCATCTTTCCAGCGATCGTACGCTTGGAATTGCTCATTAGATGAGTCTCCCATAGGCTCAGGAGGACAAAGGGTTGTCAGTACATATTTAAGTTTCTCAAAGGACAGGACAATATCCAGGTTCCATTTCCAATCATTATAGTTCTCACCGGTTAACAGGTTTTTGTCAAGTACCGATGATAAAGCATTTTTAGACATTTTTAATCTACAATAAAGAATCATATACCAAATATAAGCAAACATATCATAATAATTTAGTAAGATAACACAATCATGTAAAATCATACAAATGTGTTTATGTGTCAAAACCTTGAAAATATCACAACCTTACAACGATAATTCCCAACTCAGAATTCAACAAGCTCCTAGGGGAGTCATGCCAAATTCAATCAGGAACACAGATCCCCTCCTGATTAATATATGCCATCCAGGACCCGTATGATCAAGCATATATTAATAATCGTTTCTTTGGCCATTAATTTTATTAACAGAGCTCCTAGGGGAGGTTCATAATAAAATTAACGTGAGTCTCTAACCATCGTTTTAATATTTTATCCATGATTTACAATCACCACCTAGGGGTGTACAACCATAAATCATACTAAAATACCTTATCCTCTCAGAGATCCAATCTGGTACATGATAGAAATCCCTTCCTAGGGGTCGGGACCACCATGTTTTGCCCATGGACCAGCGATGGAGGCCTTAGGTTCTCTCTTCGAAAACCTTCTCCCACTCAATCTTTTGAAATCAAGGTTTTATTTTAAAATTATGCATGAACAATTTTAATATGAGCGGCACTCCCCATTCTATATGACATGTTATCAATACACATGGCAAATCATATTATAATGTAGACAAGCAAAGCAATTAAGCAAAGCTACAAGTAAAATAATAAATAACTGTAATATTACGGTTCCATCCTAGAGAATAGAAAACTAAGATTACAAGAGAATAATCGAAACATATTATCGATTCTTCATCCTTGAATCCTCAAGTTGTATCCTTCTTCACGTAATATCCATCTTCAAGTCTTCAATCCCGTATGAATTGAATACTCTATATTTCCGGTCATATCCAAATTTAATGTTTCTCAAAATCGTCCCAAAAATAAAATTAAAACTACACCTTTTTTGGAGACTTTTCCAGCTCTCGGTCGGCAGGCCGATCTGGGTGTTCGGCCTGCCGGTGATGTTTCATCGACTTGCCGATCAATTAGATCGGCCTGCCAACCCATGGAAGTTTGGCATGCCGAACTGGAAGTTCGGCCTGCCTGCAAAGCCAGCCAATTTCTGCCCCACTGACGGCCTACCGAACCATACGTCTGGCCTGCTAATCTGTAACCATCGGCTTGTCGAACTGTGAGGTCCAGCATGTCGATCGAGCAGAAATCTTTCATTCCAAAAAATACAATTTTAATGCAATTCATCAATTTTATTTTCAACTTTTCGAAAACTTAAAATTAGAGACTCAAGAAATACCTGGAGGCGTCATCATCAATCTTCTAGATCCGTCTTCTCTGAATAATTATTTAATTACAAAATTCTAACAAATTTAAAATTAAATAATAATTCCTAGGCAGAGATGATAGTCCGCCATCTAATTACATGAAAAACCTAGATACATATTCTAACCTCTAAGGAACCATAACGGGCATAAATTAATTAATTAATAATTAATTAAATAATAATTTAATCAACCATAATTAATTAATAAACATTTACCACATAATCCATGACAACATATATAATATATAGAAACCTAAAGTGCCAACTCTCTATAAAATTAAATTCAAGCATAGGAGAGATTAAGATCACAAAATTTACACATATAACATGATCACAAAACTTGTAAATTTATGTAAAAACCATGGCTCTGATACCAATTGTTGAAAAAATGGTGCGCAGCGGAATTTTAAAAATTTTATATCAGAGTAATTTTTAAAACACAACTTTGACATGCTATATGTATAAATTAACCAGATCTTACTAACCTTTGTGTGCCAAAGAACCTCCACAATATGTGAAGAGAAATAACGTTCCAGAAGAGCCTCAACCAACTGGTCTTCATTGCTATTCTCTATCCACGACCGGAGTGAGTGTGGGCTCACATGTACAGCTCTTCCATCAGTGATTCTCCTTCCAACCAATCGAGAGAACCAAAAGCAAGTGTCCATGATTTGTGAACAAAAGCTCTCAGGGAGTTTGCAAATTCTCAGTAGCAGAGTATCACTCTTAATCTCTTAATTGATCTAAGTAACTTATAAGACTTACTTGTTAGACATGTATTCCCCAAGGAGTAAAAATGTAATACGTTTTTGGAGACATTTTTATCAATAAAGAATTTATTCTTTTATATATACCAAATCTTGTCCCCTTTACGTTCATATTTGTTGAATGTATGATAAGCAAATAGTAGTCTGAGACTATCAGTCTAAACCTTAAGAATTGGGCATATGATAGGATGATTATGCGGCAGACACGATTCTTAAGGTGATGGTCTAAAACATATGATCCGCAATCGAGGGAATAAAGTTGGGCGCTTTATTCATGTAAAGATTGTTATGTTGTCTATATCCCTTTTGGGAGATGGTTTGTCTTGGCCATCGGAGTTGGACTCGATGAATAGAAACATTGGCACGTTGTCCTAGGTGACGATGTGTTGGATCGGGACATAAAGTGAATTGATTTGGATTAATAATTTTGTCTTGGCAAATCGATTCACTTTAGATAGTCATTTGTATTGTATCTTAATCCAGAGATGAATAGTAGGTCTGTTGTCTCGACTTGTGTCTTTTGATGTACCAATGGGTGATTCCCACATCTCTATAGTGGTATGCATGCCGGTACGTTAGAGGCATGACTCTTGATAGCGTAGAGTTGTTATTCATAGATATGGAATCCATAGCTCCTCTATAGGAGTAATGATATCCTCTTATATGCGTTGTCCTGTAATTAGAAAACTAGAGCGCTCAACCATTTGGATACATAGGTGTAACCGAATGGTATACTATCTTTGGATGGTAAGTTTTCTAATGGTGAGACAATGGAACGTAAGATAAAAATAATCAGGAAGGTAAGACAGAACTTGTCCTTAAGCCAATTATGGATTATCATATAGGGATACGATACACTATGATATGTCATGGAGACTTAGCTACACGAGCTTCATAATTCTACAAAGTTCAAGAGTGTAGCTCCAAGCTTTTAGTGGAGTAGCATTGGAGTTGATAATTGTGAAATGTATATCTGGGATATTGGGTTTCATAATTATCATGAGCTTGAACTTTATAGGTCCATTTTGGTCCCCTTTGCTAGCTCACAAAGTCCTGTAACGACACGGAGTGCTTTTTCAATAATTGGTGACTTATGTCGGATTTATCAGATTGGTTTAAAATTTATAAGAATCAAATAATTCATGTTTGTTTATCGGTTGAATTAATTTTGTAAGAAATTAGTTCAAGATAAACTTGTTGAATTATTACGATCAAATAATTCATGTCTATTTATCGGTTGAATTAATTTTGTAAGAAATTAGTTCAAGATAAACTTGTTGAATTATTGCGATTAGATAATTCTTATTTGTTTATCGGTTGTTTTAATTTTGGACAAATTAGAACAAGATAAAGTTATTTGAATCAATTAGGACAAATTAGGACAAATTTTGGACAAATAATTCATGTCTGTTTTAATTGTGAATTGATTTATTTTCTTAGAGATTATCTTGATAAAGTTTGTTTTGATCAGATAACTTCTCTATTGTGTTATTTGAATCAAAACTGAGACTTTATCCTTTAGAATCTCGGGTGAAAAATAAAAGATTCGCGGAGATTTTTTCTCGAGAGTTCGGCCTGCCGAATGACGTGTCCGGCCTACCGAGCTGGCTTGTTCGGCCTGCCGATCAGCGGGAGATAAGATTCACGTTTTCACTCGGATCTTATCAGATATTGATCTGAACTTGATTTTGTTTAGAGTTTTTGAGACCTAATTTGATATGGACTGATCCCAGGACCAATAGCTATATAAAGGGAGTGAGTCACATGATTTACTCAGATCAATTTGAGAGATTAAGAGTGATACTCTTCTAGTGAGCATCTGAAAACTCCCTGAGAGCTTTTGTTCACAAATCATGAGCACTAGCTTTGGGTTCTCTCTATTGGTTGGAAGGAGTCACCGATGGAAGAGCTGTACGTGTGAGCCCACACTCACTTCGATTGTGGATAGAGAATAGCAAAGAAGACCAGTTTGTTGAGGCTCTTCTGGAACGTCACTTCTCTTCACAGGCTGCGGAGGTTCTTCACACAAAGGTTAGTAAGATCTGTCTAATTTATACATATAACATGTCAAACTTGTGTTTTGGAAATTACTCTGATGGAAAAAAAAATTTAAATTTTGCTGTGCACTTTGTTTCCAACAATTGGTATCAGAGCCGAGGTTTTTACATAAATTTACAAGTTTGTGATCATGTTATATGCATAAATTTTGTGATCTTAATCTCTCCTATGCTTGAATTGAATTTTATAGACAGATGACACTCTAGGTTTCTATATAATATATATGTTGTCATTGATTATGTGGTGAATGTTTATTAATTAATTATGCTTGATTAAAATCGTTGTTTAATTATTTATTAATTAATTAATACCGGTTATGGTTTCTTAGAAGTTAGAATGTGTATCTAGGTTTTTCATGTAATTAGATGGTGGACTATCATCTCCGTCTTGGAATTGTTATTTAATTTTTAATTTGTAAGAATTTTGTAATTAAATAATTATTCAGAGAAGACGGATCTTAAAGATTGATGATATCACCTCCAAGTATTTCCTGAGTCTCTAATTTTATGTTTTGAATTGTTGAAAATAAAATTGTTGAATTGCATTAAAATTGTATTTTTTGGATTAAGAGATTTCTGCTCGGTCGGCATGCCGGACCTCACAGTTCGACAGGCAGAAGGTCACAGATCGGCAGGCCGGACGTGTGGTCCGGTAGGCCGACAGTGGGGCAGAAATTTTGGTGCTCTGCCAGCAGGCCGAACCTTCATCTTTGGCAGGACGAACCTTCATGATCAGCAGGCCGATCACCCAGATCGGCCTACCGACCGAGAGCTGCCAAGTGTCCAGAAAAGGTGTAATTTTTTCGATGCAGTTTTAATTTTATTTTTGGGATGATTCTGAGAAACATTAAATTTGGATATGACCGAAAATATGAAGTATTCGATTCATACGGGATTGAAGACTTCAAGATGGATATTACATAAAGAAGGATATAGCTTGAGGATTCAAGGATGAAGAATCGATAAATGTCTCGATTAGTCTCTTATAATCTTATTTTTCTATTCTCTAGGGTGGAACCATAATATTACGATTATTATTATTTTGCTTGTAGCTTTGCTTGTCTGCATTATAATATGATTTACCATGTATATTGATAACATATCATATAGGATATGGAGTGCCGCTCATATTAAAATTATTCATGCATAATTTTAAAATAAAACCTTGACTTCAAAAGATTGACTGGGAGAAGGTTTTCGAAGAGAGGACCTAAGGCCTCCATCGTTGGTCCAAAGGAAGAACATGGTAGTCCCGACCCCTAGGAAGGGATTTCTATCATGTACTAGATTGGATCTCTGAAAGGATAAGGTATTTTAGTATGATTTATGGTTGCACACCCCTAGGTGGTGATTATAAATCATGGATAAAATATTGAAACGGTGGTTATACACTCACGTTAATTTTATTATTAACGTCCGCTAGGAGCTCTGTTAATAAAATTAATGGCCAAAGAAACGATTATTAGTATATGTTGGATCATACGGGTCCTGGATGGCATATATTAATCAGGAGGAGATCCGTGTTCCTGATTGAATTTAGCATAACTCCCCTAGGAGCTTGTTGAATTCTGAGTTGGGAATTATCGTTGTAAGGTTGTGATATTTTCAAGGTTTTGACACATAAACACATTTGTATGATTTTACATGATTGTGTTATCTTACTAAATTATTATGTTTGCTTATGTTTGGTATATGATTCTTTATTGTAGATTGAAAATGTCTAAAAACGCTTTATCATCGATACTTGACAAAAACCAATTAACCGGTGAGAACTATAACGATTGGAAACAGAACCTGGACATCATCCTTTCCTTTGAGAAACTGAAATATGTTCTGACAACTTCTTGTCCTCCCGAGCCTATGGGAGAATCAAGTAATGAGCAATTCCAAGCGTATGACCGCTGGAAAGATGCTAATGATCAGGCCCGCTACTATGTTATGGCTAGCATGAACAACATGTTGCAGGCTCAACATCAGGATTATGAGACTACGAAGCAGATCTTGGATAATCTTGAGGACATGTTTGGAGGCTAGGCCATAACAAAGCAGCAAGGGGCACTTTGGAAACTCTTAAACTGTAGACAGAAACCGGGGACATCTGTAAAGGAGCACATGATGTTGGTCATGGGTTACCTCGCTCAGGCTCAAACCAATGGAGCCTACATCGATGCTGAAACTCAGATGACTATGGTCTTTGAGACTCTATCTAAGGAATTTATTCCGTTTAGAGCTACTTTTAATTTAAGCAATAGACGGGATATGACCTTGAAAGAACTGATGAAACAGTTATAGGAGTTTGAACTGCTGATCAGGGAGTCTCCTGCTGGTGGTAAGGCCAACATGGTAGCTACTTCTGGTTCCAATCCTAACTCTGGGAATGGAAAGAAGCAACGGGCCAAGAGTGGGAAGTCTTCTATTCCTGCTACTATCAAGAGCAAAAAGAAAAAGAAGAAGAACCCAAAGAAGCTTAAGTGCTTCTTCTGTGGTAAGGTCGGGCATATAAAGAAGTATTGCAAGGACTTCTTTTCCAAGGGAGGTAGGTGTGATCTTCTATATTTAGAAACTTGTTTGGTTGAGGAATCTAGTGACATCTGGGTCATAGATTCTGGTGCAACTAATCATGTTTGTGTTTCTCTGCAGGGATTCAAAGAAACGAGAAGTCTACTACGTGAAGACTTAACGCTTCAGATGGGCGATGGAACCTTGGTCTCAGCGGAAGCAGTGGGAGATGTCCATCTTTACTTTGATAATTATAGGAATTTAATTTTGCGAGATTGTTTTTATGTTCCTAAATTTAAAAGGAATTTAATTTCTGTATCTTCTTTATTTAAAGACTCCTACGTGGTATCTTTTAATGAAAAAGTGGTGATTCGTAAAAACAAATCTTTTATCTGTTCTGGATGGATGCAAAATAATCTATATTTTATCAAACCTAAGATGGACTTATTGCTTAATGCTGAGATAAAGGATAATAACTCAAAAAGACTTAAAACTTCTCACTCTAATAAGACTTATCTTTGGCATTTGTGCCTTGGTCATATTAACCTGAATAGGATTCAAAGGTTGGTAAGGGATGGACCTTTAAGTCACTTAAAGGTGGAATCTATACCGCAATGTGAATCTTGTTTGGAGGGTAAAATGACCAAAAGACCATACGGGTCTAAGGGCAATAGGGCCGAAGGGGTTCTAGAACTTGTGCATAGTGATGTTTGCGGGCCGATGAACATCCGGACACGAGGAGGGTATGAGTATTTAATCACTTTTATTGACGATTACTCAAGATATGGGTACGTGTACCTAATGCACCACAAAAGCGAAACTTATCATAAGTTCATGGAGTTTCAGGCTGAAGTGGAAAAGCAATTGGGTAGACCCACAAAGGCACTTCGATCTGATCGAGGTGGGGAATACCTTTCAGATGAGTTCTTGGGACACTTGTTAGAGAATGGGATTTTATCCCATTTGACTGCGCTGGGCACTCCGCAGCAGAATGGCATAGCGGAGAGAAGGAATAGGACTTTGTTGGACATGATTAGGTCCGTGATGAGTTATTCATCATTACCTTTATCCTTTTGGGGATATGCACTACAAACCGGATGTTATCTTTTAAACAATGTGCCTTCAAAATCAGTCCCTAAAACTCCTCACGAGTTGTGGACAAGACGGAAGACATCATTAAACCATATTCGCATATGGGGATGTCCGGCTCATGTCCTGTTTAAGGATCCGAATAAGTTGGAAGCACGTTCGGAAGTTTGCGTGTTTGTAGGATATCCAAAAGGGACTAAAGGGGGTTATTTTTATAACCCAAAGGAAAATAAAGTCGTGGTTTCAACTAATGTAACTTTCCTTGAGGAAAGTTATACGGACGACTTTAAACCTTGAAGAAAAGTGGTGCTTAAGGAGTTAAGGGGTGATCCGTTCACTCCGAAGGTTTCAAACGAAACCATTCCGATCGGTGTAGAAAAACCAAACAAACCTAAACAACAACCTCAGGGGCTTCGGCGTAGTGGGAGGATCGGATGTCAACCTGAGAGGTATATGTTCAATGGGGAGGTCTTTTGGCTGAACCGGATGAACATGACAGGGATCCTTATACTTACGCAGAAGCTATGGAGGATGTTGATTCAAGACTCTAGACAGAGGCCATAAACATAGAGATGAAGTCTATGGAGACTAATCAGGTCTGGGAGCTTGTGAATCTTCCCGAAGGGGTAAAACCCATAGGGTGTAAGTGGATCTACAAGAGGAAAAGAGGAGTGGATGGAAAATTCAAAACCTTTAATGCTAGACTGGTAGCTAAGGGTTATACGCAAAAGGAAGGAATCGATTATGAGGAAACCTTTTCGCCTGTAGCCATGCTTAAGTCCATCCGGATTCTCTTGCCCATAGCTGTTGCTTTCGACTATGAGATTTGGCAGATGGATGTCAAGACAGCTTTTCTGAATGGCTATCTTGATGAGTCATTCTATATGGAACAACCAGACGAGTTCAAGGTCGCGGGTCAAGAGGGTAAGGTTTGTAAGCTGCTAAAGTCTATTTATGGACTTAAGCAGGCTTCTCGTTCTTGGAACATAAGATTTGATCAAGTGATCAAGACTTATGGGTTCTCACAAAATGTGGATGAACCATGTGTTTACAAATACATTAAGGATGGGAAGGTGGTTTTTCTACTGCTCTATGTAGATGACATTCTGCTAATTGGCAATGACGTTGGGGCGTTGTCATCGGTCAAATTATGGTTGACCAAGTAGTTTGACATAAAGGACTTAGGTAAGGCTAATTTTGTTCTCAGTATCCAGATCTTTCGGGATAGGAAGAACAAAATGATAGCTTTGTCTCAGGCCAGCTACGTAGATAAAATTCTCAGGAGGTTTACAATGCAGGATTCCAAGAAAGGTGGGCAACCATCTAGGTCTAGAATTACTCTTTCTAAGAAAGACTCTCCAAAGTCTTATGAAGAAAGAGAATACATGAAGAAGGTGCCTTATGCTTCGGCAATGGGTAGTCTCATGTATGCCATGCTTTGCACACGACCGGATATTAGCTATGCGGTCGGGATTGTAAGAAGATTACAGGCGGATCCAAGACCGAACCATTGGGTTGCGGTAAATCATATTTTCAAGTACCTGAGAAGGACTTGAGGGTATATGCTTGTGTATTCGGGTGAGGACTTGACTCCTCTAGGATACACTGATTCGGATTTTCAATCCTGTTTGGATTCTAGGAAATCGACTTCGGGGTTTGTGGTTACTCTGGGTGGTGGTGCCATCAGTTGGAGAAGTACGAAGCAAGATTGCACTTTAGATTCAACGATGGAGGCCAAGTATGTGGCGGCTAGTGATGCTTCGAAAGAAGTAGTGTGGCTCCGCAAGTTCCTTGGGGATCTTGAGGTAGTTCCTGGTATGGATAAGGCGGTATCACTGTACTGTGATAATAGTGCGGCGGTAACTAATGCTAAGGAACCAAGATTTCACAAGAAGAGTAAGCATATTGATTGGAAGTATCATGTGATAAAGGACTTCGTTGAGGGCGGGCATGTCACGGTGTGCAAGATCGCATCAGAGGACAGTTTAGCTGATCCATTTACGAAGACACTTACTGGGAGAGTCTTCGAGAGGCATGTGGAAGCTATGGGAATGCGAAATTTGTTGTATTTACTCACTTAGTGCAAGTGGGAGATTGTCATCCATGTATGCCCTAAGGAGTAAAAATATAAAACATTTTTGGAGACATTTTTATCAATAAAGAATTTATTCTTTTATATATACCAAATCTTGACCTCTTTACGTTTATATTTGTTGAATGTATGATAAGCAAACAGTAGTCTGAGACTGTCAGTCTAAACCTTAAGAATTGGGCATATGATAGGATGATTATGCGGTAGACACAATACTTAAGGTGATGGTCTAAAACATATGATCCACAATCGAGGGAATAAAGTTGGGCGCTTTATTCATGTAAAGATTGTTATGTTGTCTATATCCCTTTTGGGAGATGGTTTGTCTTGGCCATCGGAGTTGGACTCCGTGAATAGAAACATTGGCGCGTTGTCAAAGGTGACGATGTGTTGGATCGGGACATAAAGTGAATTGATTTGGATTAATAATTTTGTCTTGGCAAATGGATTAACTTTAGACAGTCATTTGTATTGTATCTTAATCATGAGATGAATAGTGGGCCCGTTGTCTCGACTTGTGTCTTTTGATGTACCAATGGGTGACTCCCACATCTCTATAGTGGTATGCATGCCGGTACGTTGGAGGCATGACTCTTGATAGCGTAGACTTGTTATTCATAGATATGGAATCCATAGCTCCTCTTTAGGAGTAATGATATCCTCTTATATGCGTTGTCCTGTAATTAGAAAACTAGAGCGCTCAACCATTTGGATACATAGGTGTAACCGAATGGTATACTATCTTTGGACGGTAAGTTTTCTAATGGTGAGACAATGAAACTTAAGATAAAAATAATCGGGAAGGTAAGACAGGACTTGTCCTTAAGCCGATTATGGATTATCATATGGGGATACGATAGACTATGATATGTCATGGAGACTTAGCTACACGAGCTTCGTAATTCTATAAAGTTTAAGAGTGTAGCTCCAAGCTTTTAGTGGAGCAGCGTTGGAGTTGATAATTGTGAAATGTATATCTGGGATATTGGGTTTCATAATTATCATGAGCTTGAACTTTATAGGTCCGTTTTGGCCCCCTTTGCTAGCTCACAAAGTCCTGTAACGACACGGCGTGCTTTTTCAATAATTGGTGACTTATGTCGGATTTATCAGATTGGTTTAAAATTTATAAGAATCAAATAATTCATGTCTGTTTATCGGTTGAATTAATTTTGTAAGAAATTAGTTCAAGATAAACTTGTTGAATTATTGCGATCAGATAATTCTTGTCTGTTTATCGGTTGTTTTAATTTTGGACAAATTAGAACAAGATAAACTCGTAGAATTATTGTGAATTGATTTATTTTCTTAGAGATTATCTTGATAAAGTTTGTTTTGATCAGATAACTTCTCTTTTGGGTTATTTGAATCAAAACTGAGACTTTATCCTTTAGAATCTCGGGTGAAAAATAAAAGATTCACGAAGATTTTTTCTCGGGAGTTCGGCCTGCCGAATGACGTGTCCGGCCTGCCGAACTGGCCTGTTTAGCCTGCCGATCAGCGGGAGATAAGATTACACATTTTCACGCGGATCTTATCAGATATTGATCTGAACTTGATTCTGTTTTGAGTTTTTGAGACCTAATCTGATATGGACTGACCCCAGGACCAATAGCTATATAAAGGGAGTGAGTCACATGATTTACTCATATCAATTTGAGAGATTAAGAGTGATACTCTTCTAGTGAGCATCTGAAAACTCCCTGAGAGCTTTTGTTCACAAATCACGAGCACTAGCTTTGGGTTCTCTCTATTGGTTGGAAGGAGAGTCACCGGTGGAAGAGCTGTACGTGTGAGCCCACACTCACTCCGGTTGTGGATAGAGAATAGCAAAGAAGACCAGTTGGTTGAGGCTCTTCTGGAACGTCACTTCTCTTCATAGGCTACGGAGGTTCTTCACACAAAGGTTAGTAAGATCTGTCTAATTTATACATATAACATGTCAAACTTATGTTTTGGAAATTACTCTGATGGAAAAAATATTTTTAAAATTCCGCCGCGCACTTTGTTTCCAACATTACTCTCTTTATATAGAGATTGGTCCTGGAGTCAGTCCTTATCAGATTAGGTCTCAAAAACTTGAAATAGAATCAAGTTCGGATCAATATCTAATAAGATCCATGTAGAAACGCGTAATCTTATCCCTCGCTAATCGGCAGGCCAAACAGTCTGATCGGCAGGCCGAACAGGCCCCATCGGTAGGCCAAACACGTAGATCGACAGGCTAAACTACTGCGTAAATATCTCTGCGAATCTTTTATTTTTCACCCATTATTCTATAGGATAAAGTCTTAGTTTTAATTCAAATAACCCAATAGAGAAGTTATCTGATCAAAACAACTTTATCAAGATAATCTCTAAGAAAATAAATCAATTCACAATAATTCTACAAGTTTATCTTGATCTAATTTATCCAATTAAATCAATCGATAAACAGACAAGAATTATCCGATCCCAATAATTCAACAAGTTTATCTAGAATTAATTTTATCAAAAAATTAATTCAACCAATAAACAGACATGAATTATTTGATTCTTTCAAATTTTAAACCAATCTGACAAATCTGACATAAGTCACCAATTATTGAAAAAGCACGCCGTATCGTTACAGGATTTTGTGAGCTAGCAAAGGGGACCAAATAGACCTATATAGTTCAAGCTCCCGATAATTATGAAACCCAATATCCCAGATATACATTTCATAATTATTAACTCCAATGCTACTCCACTAAAAGCTTAGAGCTGCACTATCAAACTATATAGAATAACGAAGCTCGTATAGCGAAGTCACCGTGACATATCATAGTGTATCGTATCACCATATGATAATCCATAATCGGCTTAAGGACAAGTTCTGTCTTACCTTCCCGATTATTTTTATCTTACGTTCCGTTATATCACTATCAGAAAACTTACTATCTAAAGATAGTATACCATTCGGTTACACCTATGTATTCAAATGGTTGAGCGCTCCAGTTTTCTAATTATAGGACAATGCATATAAGAGGATATCATTACTCCTAAAGAGGAGCTATGGATTTCACATCTATGAATAACAAGTCTACGCCATCAAGAGTCATGCCTCCAACGTACTAGCATGCATACCACTATTAAGATGTGGGTGTCACCCTTTGGTACATCAAAAGACACAAGTCAAGACAACAGGCCCACTATTTATCTCAGGATTAAGATACAACACAAATGATTGTGTAAAGTGAATCGATTTGCAGAGACAGAATTATTAATCCAAATCAATTCATTTTATGTCCCTATCTAACACATTGTCACCTATGACAACATGCCAATGTTTATATTCATAGAGTCCATATCCGATGGTCAAGACAAACCATCTCCCAATTGGGATATGACAACATAACAATCTTTACATGAATAAAGCGCCCAACTTTATTCCCTCGATTGCGGATCTTATATTTTAGACCATTACCTTAAGAATCGTGTCTTCCGCATAATCTGTCCATCATATGCCCAATTCTGAAGGTTTAGACCGACAGTCTTAGGCTATTGTTTGCTTAACATACATTCAACAAATATGAACGTAAAGAGGACAAGATTTGGCTTATATAAATAATGAATAAATTCTTTATTGATAAAAATGTCTCCAAAAACTTATTACATTTTTACTCCTGAGGGCATACATGTCTAACATAAAGCAGTATCACTGTATTGTGATAACAATGTTGTGGTAACTAATGCTAAGGAACCAAGATTTCACAAAAAGAATAAGCATATTGATCGGAAGTATCATGTGATAAAGGACTTCGTTGAGGGCGGGCATGTCATGGTGTGCAAGATCGCGTCAGAGGACAATTGAGCTTATCCATTTACAAAGACACTTACTGGGAGAGTCTTCGAGAAGCATGTGGAAGCTATGGGGATGCGAGATTTGTTGTATTTACTCACTTTGTGCAAGTGGGAGTTTGTTAGACATGTATGCCCTGGGGAGTAAAAATGTAATAAGTTTTTGGAGACATTTTTATCAATAAAGAATTTATTCATTATTTATATACCAAATCTTGTCCTCTTTACGTTCATATTTGTTGAATGTATGTTAAGCAAACAATAGTCTGAGACTGTTGGTCTAAACCTTAAGAATTGAACATATGATGGACAGATTATGCGGAAGACACGATTAGGTGACGGTCTAAATCATAAGATCCGCAATCGAGGGAATAAAAGTTGGGCAATTTATTCATGTAAAGATTGTTATGTTGTCTATAACCCAATTGGGAGATGGTTTGTCTTGGCCATCAAAGATGGACTCCGTGAATAGAAACATTGACACGTTGTCATAGGTGACGATGTGTTGGATCAGGACATAAAGTGAATTGATTTGGATTAATAATTCTGTCTTGGCAAATCGATTCACTTTAGACAATCATTTATATTGTATCTTAATCTTGAGATGAATAATGGGCCCGTTGTCTTGACTTGTGTCTTTTGATGTACCAAAGGGTGACACCCACATCTTAACAGTGGTATGCATGCCGGCACGTTGGAGGCATGACTTTTGATAACGTAGACCTGTTATTCATAGATATGGAATCCATAGCTCCTCTTTAGGAGTAGTGATATCCTCTTATATGCGTTATCCTGTAATTGGAAAACTAGAGCGGTCAACCATTTGATACATAGGTGTAACCAAATAGTATACTGTCTTTGGATGGTAAGTTTTCTGATGATGAGATAATGGAACGTAAGATAAAAATAATCGGAAAGGTAAGACAAAACTTGTCCTTAAGCTGATTATGGATAATCATATGGGGATACGATACAGTATGATATGTCATGGAGACTTAGCTATATGGGCTTCGTAATTCTATTTAGTTCGAGAGTGTAGCTCCAAGCTTTTAGTGGAGTAGCGTTGGAGTTGATAATTATGAACTGTATATCTGGAATATTGGGTTTTGTAATTATCAGGAGCTTGAACTATATAGGTCCATTTGATCCTCCTTGCTAGCTCACAACATCTTGTAATGATACGGCGTGCTTTTTTAATAATTGCTAACTTATGTCGGATTTATTAGAATGGTTTAAATTTGGAAGAATCAAATAATTCATGTCTGTTTATCAGTTGAATTAATTTCGTGATAAAATTGATTCAAGATAAACTTGTTGAATTATTGGGATTGGATAATTTTTGTCTGTTTATCGGTTGATTTAATTTTGGATAAATTAGTTCAAGATAAACCTGTAGAATTATTGGGAATTTAATTATTTTCTTAGAGATTATTTAGATAAAGTTGTTTTAATCAGATAACTTTTCTATTGGGTTATTTGAATTAAAATGGAGACTTTATCCTATAGAATCTCGAGTGAAAAATAAAAGATTCGTTGAGATTTTTATTCGGTAGTTTGGCTTGTCGATACACGTGTTCGACCTACCGATAGGCCTAATCAGCCTGCCAATCATCCTGATCGTCCTACCGATGAGCGAAGGATAAGATCACACGTTTTTAAATGGACCTTATTAAATATTGATCCGAATTTGATTCTTATTTGAAGTTTTGAGACCTAATCTGATAAGGACTGACCCTAGACCCAACCTCTATAAATAGGGAGTAAGTCACATAAGTTATTTAGATCAATTAAGAGATTAAGATTGATGCTTTACTGGTGAGAATCTGAGAACTCCCTAAGAGCTCTTGTTCACAAATCACGAACACTTGCTTTGCGTTCTCTCAATTGGTTGGAAGGAGAGTCACCTGGTGGAAGAGCTGCACGTGTGAGCCCACACTCACTTCGATCGTGGATAGAGAATAGCAAAGAAGACCAGTTGGTTGAGGCTCTTCTGGAACGTTACTTCTCTTCATGCTTTGCGGGGGTTCTACAGCAATCAAAGGTTTGTAAGATTTGGTTAATTTATGCATATAGCATGTCAAACTTGTGTTTTGGAAAATACTCTGATAAAAAAATTTTAAAATTCTGCTGTGTACTATTTTTCCAACACTATAACCCTCCAATAACTTACAACCCGTCAATGACCCATAGTGAGCCACAATAACACATGGCATTCTTTAGCTTTGAATTTACACTATATAACATAAAAACAAACATAAAACAAATTTCCTCAAAATCAAATGAATTTTGTACTACAACAACAAAAAATTGTTCTAAAATTTTTAAAAACATCCAACAAAATAACAAGTCTAACAAAATAATATGTCCAACAAAATAAAAAACTCTCAAATGATCATTCTAAAATCATCTTCTTATTGTTCAAGAGTTAAAATCAAATTAGTTTGAAACTTGGTTTAAGATTAAGTGAGCTAGGGTTTTGTCTTATGGGTATAGTTGATAATAGAAGAAAAAGTTTTAGAAAAAATACTTTAATAATTAATCGCGGTTCAGACATGTCATTTTAGTATTATACGGGTTGACCCAAACACAACTCCTTTTTGAATAGGTCGGTTTTGGTTTGACACTTAAATGACCCGTGGCTAAATGTTTTACCCTAATCCATAAAAATGTGTGTTGGGTTCATGCCATATCTTCAGGTCATAACTCGTATTATCGGCCATACTCAAAACCCTTCTTCCTCACTTTCTCACCTCTCTCTATTCGATCTTCTCTCTCTCTTTTGTCTCCCTCTGATTCTGACTCTGACGTGCCCCCAGAGCATTGCCACCACCTCCCCCACACAACCTTACCCACTATTTCTTTCACTTTCTCTTTCCCTCCTATATCTCCTCTTTCTTTATCTCTCTCTTTCTTTCAGGTTCTACAAGCCCTGCTGCTGCCTTCGATGAGCCCTTTGAGTGATGCCTCCACCTCCCCCACAAAGCCCTGCCCCCTCTCTCTTTCTCTATCTCTCTCCTACCTATACCCCTATCTCTTTATCTCTCTTTTCATAGTCACTTTCACCAGCTCTACTGTTGCCTCCGACGAGCCCTCTGAGTGCCATTGCCACCTCCCCTGTCCAGCCCATGCTTGCCTAGCCAAGCCCGCCTAACACCACCCCATCTCTTTCCCTATAATACCCTTCTCTTTCTCTCTCTTTTTCCTGTCGTTGCTGTCATCTTTGCCATCATCGTTGTCCACCGCCACTACATCCTTATTTGTAATCACCCCATTTTTGTTGTGGTTAAATATATGTTGTGGATTTTTAAAATTTTTTCTTAATAATTTTGTTAGTTTAAAATGTGATTATGTAATGTATAATTATATGTTTAATTGTATATGTTGTAATTACATGGCAATTGTATATGACTTTTTTAATATGTGATTATGTAGTTAATTGAATATGTAATATGTGATTTGCGCATTTTATGATAATGTAATTATCATATTTTGTGATTCTGTAATTTTGTGATAAAAAGACATGTGATTTTATGAAATATGTGATTATGTGATGTTGTGATTTTAGTTATGTAATTTGTGAAGTGTGATTTTGTGATTTTGTTAGTTTTTTTATTTGGTTTAATTTATTTGTTTTAATGTTAATTAATATTCATAGTAGTTAAAAAGCTTAATATTAATAATCTTAATAATCAAAATTATGCAACTAAAAATTTAATTTTAATCTTAACTAAATAAGTAGAATTTAAGTAATAACAATCGTAATTAATTAATAATTTTAATAATCAAAATTAAATAATTAATAATCTTAATAATCAAAATTAAATTTTTATAATTTTTATTATAATTTTAACTAATTAAGTAATAATTTGAAAGTAATACTAATCTTAATTAATTAACACTCTTAATAAGCAAAATTAAGTAATTAATAATCTTAATTACAATATTAGCTAATTAAGTAATAATTAACTTATGAAAATAAAGTACATAATTAAAATGAAATATTTAAAATGAAATATTAGTTAACAACTAAGTTAGTAGTAATCAATTAGTTAAGTGATTAATCATTGTTAATTTATTTAAACTCAAAAATAACAATCATTAGAAATTAATAATTTATATTCATAATTAGTATTTTAGTGAGTATTAAAATAGAAAAATAATATTTAAATATTAGGTGATCATTTTATAATTGCAAATTTATTATATGAAAAACATAATAATTTTGTTTGTAATGATCAAGAATATTAAAAGAAAAAAGAATTATTGTTTAATATTTAAGTAATAAAAAATTATTAGATAATGAATATTAATAAATATATAAATAAATATATAAAACTAAATAAAACTTATAAGAAAGTGCTAATGCAGCAGCACTATTTTTGTTCATTTTTAAGAATTAGGTGGCAAGCATACTGCTAAGGTTATAGTTTGTTGCATATAATATATTGCATTACATTCTTAAGATAACCTTAGACCTCTTCGATTATCGGTAAATGGCTAACCGATTCTTTGGATAGTTTAGAATTATAATTTTATGTGTTTATTGATCATTTCCACACAGGTCTTGTGGTAGATTTTTTGGTTGTCTACCCCCATTTTTCAAGCATGCAACCTTCCATAGCATACTTAGGAAAACTAAGGGGGAGATGTTGCCAAAATTTCTAAAAGAAAGAGGTATTGTGGAACGAGTAACAAATGCCTAAGTTACAATCCTGAATGAAATAGAGCCTTTACCTTGTAGGATGAGGAGTGAAGGTGGCTAATAGTTTTCTATGCATACATCTACGTTATATGTTTGTACATGTTTTTTTCAGTGGATTATGTATGTAACGATATTGATTGACAACAGTTGGATATATTTGAAGAACCGTCTACTGTTTGTATATTGGGAAGGTTTAACAACATTCATTGAGATTGCAATAAATATATCAAAGATTGTGGTCTTGTAAGATGTCCCTAAATATATTGCTTGAATTTTCGATTGAAACCTATAAAAACTATTAGAGCGCACATATTCGATAAAGGGCTTAACACGTTCTATACCAAGTGTATTCATCAAGGAGAAGCAAGGAAACCACTATAAGCACTATAAATGATGTGCCTGAACCATCGAAGGAGATGTTTACAATATACCAAGATGAAGGAGATGCATACATGTGATGAAGGCCTACATCGAGAATACAAGGATCTCTTTGGAGAGATGGAGATGGAGTTATACCCTAGTGTTTTGAAGACTTTGATTTGAACTTCTTTGTTGGAAACAAAGTGCGCGGCGGAATTTTAAAAAATTTTCATCAGAGTAATTTCCAAAACACAAGTTTGACATGTTATATGTATAAATTAAACAGATCTTACTAACCTCAATGTGCCGAAGAACCTCCGCAACCTATGTAGAGAAGTAACGTTCCAGAAGAGCCTCAACCAACTGGTCTTCTTTGCTATTCTCTATCCACAACCGGAGTAAGTGTGGGCTCACACATACAGCTTTTCCATCGGTGACTCTCCTTCCAACCAATAGAGAGAACCCAAAGCTAGTGTTCGTGATTTGTGAACAAAAGCTCTCAAGGAGTTTTCAGATGCTCACTAGAAGAGTATCACTCTTAATCTCTCAAATTGATCTGAGTAAATCATGAGACTCACTCTCTTTTTATACCTATTGGTCCTGGGGTCAGTCCATATCAGATTAGGTCACAAAAACTAGAAACAGAATCAGGTTCGGATCAATATCTGATAAGATCCGCGTGAAAACGCGTAATCTTATCTTCGCTGATCGGCGGGCCGAATAGTCTGATCGGCAAGCCGAACAGGGCAGTTTGGTAGGCCGAACACGTCATTCGGCAGGACTAACTCCCGAGAAAAAATCTCCGCAACTCTTTTATTTTCCACCCGAGATTCTAAAGGATAAAGTCTCAGTTTTGATTCAAATAACCCAATAGAGAAGTTATTTGATCAAAACAAACTTTATCAAGATAATCTCTGCAAGTTTATCTTGTTCTAATTTTGTCCAAAATTAAAACAATCGATAAACAGACAAGAATTATATGATCGCAATAATTCAACAAGTTTATCTTGAACTAATTTCTTACAAAATTAATTCAACCGATAAACATACATGAATTATTTGATTCTTACAAATTTTAAACCAATCTGATAAATCTGACATAAGTCACCAATTATTGGAAAAGCACGCCGTGTCGTTACAGGATTTTGTGAGCTAGCAAAGGGGACCAAAATGGACCTATAAAGTTCAAGCTCATGATAATTATGAAACTCAAAATCCCAGATATACATTTCACAATTATCAACTCCAACGCTACTCCACTAAAAGCTTGGAGCTGCACTCGCAAACTTTATAGAATTACAAAGCTCGTGTAGCTAAGTCTCCATGACATATCATAGTGTATCGTATCCCCATATGATCATCCATAATTGGCTTAAGGACAAGTTCTGTCTTACCTTCCCGATTATTTTTATCTTACGTTCCATTGTCTCACCATTAGAAAACTTACCATCCAAAGACAATATACCATTCGGTTACACCTATGTATCCAAATGGTTGAGCGCTCCAGTTTTCCAATTACAGGACAACGCATATAAGAGGATATCATTACTCCTAAAGAGGAGCTATGGATTCCATATCTATGAATAACAAGTCTACGCTATCAAGAGTCGTGCCTCCAACGTACCAGCATGCATAGCACTATAGAGATGTGGGAGTCGCCCATTGGTACATCAAAAGACACAAGTCGAGACAACGGGCTCACAATTCATCTCAGGATTAAGATACAATACAAATGACTGTCTAAAGTGAATCAATTTGCCAAGATAGAATTATTAATCCAAATCAATTCACTTTATGTCCCGACCCAATACGTCGTCACCTATGACAACGTGCCAATGTTTTTATTCACGGAGTCCAACTACGATGGTCACAGCAAACCATCTCCCAAAAGGGATATAGACAACATAACAATCTTTACAGGAATAAAGCGCCCAACTTTATTCCCTCGATTACGGATCATATGTTTTAGACCATCACCTTAAGAATCGTGTCTTCCGCATAATCAGTCCATCTTATGCCCAATTCTTAAGGTTTAGACTGACAGTCTCAAACTACTGTTTGCTTATCATACATTCAACAAATATGATCGTAAAGAGGACAACATTTGGTATATATATAAATGAATAAATTCTTTATTGATAAAAATGTCTCCAAAAACGTATTACAATTTTACTCCTTAGGGCATACATGCCTAACAATCTCCTACTTGCACTAAGTGAGTAAATACAGCAAATTTTGCATCCCCATAGCTTCGACATGCCTCTCCAAGACTCTCCCAATAAGTGTCTTCGTAAATGGATCAGCTAAATTGTCCTCTGACGCGATCTTGCACACCGTGACATGCCTGCCCTCAACGAAGTCCTTTATCACATGATACTTTCGATCAATATGCTTACTCTTCTTGTGAAATCTTGGTTCCTTAGCATTAGCTACCGCCGCACTGTTATCACAGTAGAGTGATACCGCCTTATCCATAGCAGGAACTACCTCAAGATCCCCAAGGAACTTGCGGAGCCACATTGCTTCTTTCGAAGCATCCCTAGCCGCCACATACTTGGCCTCCATCGTTGAATCCGAAGTGCAATCTCGCTTTGCACTTCTCCAACTGATGGGACCGCCACCCAGAGTAAACACAAACCCCGAATTCGATTTTCTAGAATCCAGACAGGATTGAAAATCTAAATCAGTGTATCCTAGAGGAGTCAAGTCCTCACCCAAATACACAAGCATATACCCTCGAGTCCTTCTCAGGTACTTGAAAATATGCTTTACCGCAACCTAATGGTTCGGTCCTGGATCCGCCTGAAATTGACTTACAATCCCGACCGCATAGCTAATATCCGGTCGAGTGCAAAGCATGGCATACATGAGACTATCCACTGCCGAAGCATAAGGCACCTTCTTCATGTATTCTCTTTCTTCATAAGACTTTGGAGAGTCTTTCTTAGAAAGAGTAATTCCAGACCTAGATGGTTGTCCACCTTTCTTGGAATCCTGCATTGCAAACCTCCTGAGAATTTTATCTATGTAGCCGGCCTGTGACAAAGCTATCATTTTGTTCTTCCTATCCCTAATGATCTGGATACCGAGAACAAAATTAGCCTCACCCAAGTCCTTCATGTCAAACTGCTTGGTCAACCATAATTTGACCGATGACAACGCCCCAATGTCATTGCCAATTAGCAGAATGTCATCTACATAGAGCAGTAGAAAAACTACCTTCCCATCCTTTATGTGTTTGTAAACACATGGTTCATCCACATTTTGTGAGAACCCATAAGTCTTGATCACTTGATCAAATCTTATGTTCCAAGAATGAGAAGCCTGCTTAAGTCCATAAATGGACTTTAGCAGCTTACAAACCTTACCCTCTTGACCCGCGACCTTGAACCCGTCTAGTTGTTCCATATAAATGGACTCATCAAGATAGCCATTCACAAAAGCTGTCTTGACATCCATCTGCCAAATCTCGTAGTCAAGAACGGCAGCTATGGACAAGAGAATCCGGATGGACTTAAGCATGGCTACAGGCGAAAAGGTTTCCTCATAATTGATTCCTTCCTTTCACGTATAACCCTTAGCTACCAGTCTAGCCTTAAAGGATTTGACCTTTCCATCCACTCCTCTTTTCCTCTTGTAGATCCACTTACACCCTGTGGGTTGTACCCCTTCGGGAAGATCCACAAGCTCCCAGACCCGATTAGTCTCTATAGACTTCATCTCAATGTTCATGGCCTCTGTCCAGAGTCTTGAATCAACATCCTCCATAGCTTCTGCGTAAGTATAAGGATCCCTGTCATGTTCATCCGGTTCAGCCAAGAAGACCTCCCCATTGAACATATACCTCTCAGGTTGACGCCCGATCCTCCCACTACGCTGAAGCCCCTGAGGTTGTTGTTCAGGTTTGTTTGATTTTTTTACACTAAAAGGAATGGTTTCATTCGGAACCTCCAGAGTGAACGAATCACCCCTTAACTCCTCAAGCACCACTTTGCTTCAAGGTTTAAAGTCGTCCATGTAACTCTCCTCAAGGAAAGTTGCATTAGTTGAAACCACAACTTTATTTTCCTTTGGGTTATAAAAATAACCCCCTTTAGTCCCTTTTGGATATCCTACAAACACGTAAACTTCTGAACGTGCTTCCAACTTATTCGGATCCTTAAACAGGACATGAGCAGGACATCCCCATATGCGAATATGGTTTAAGGATGTCTTCCGTCTTGTCCACAACTCAAGAGGAGTTTTAGGGACCGATTTTGACGGCACATTGTTCAAAAGATAACATGCGGTTTGTAGTTCATATCCCCAAAAGGATAAAGGCAATGATGAATAACTCATCATGGACCTAATCGTGTCCAACAAAGTCCTATTCCTTCTCTCTGCTACGCCATTCTGCTGCGGAGTGCCCGGCGCAGTCAAATGGGATAAAATCCCATTCTCTGACAAGTGTCCCATGAACTCATCAGAAAGGTATTCCCCACCTCGATCAGATTGAAGTGCCTTTATGGGTCTACCCAATTGCTTTTCCACTTCAGCCCAAAACTCCCTGAACTTATCATAAGTTTCGCTTTTGTGGTGCATTAGGTACACATACCCATATCTTGAGTAATCGTCAATAAAAGTGACAAAGTACTCATACCCTCCTCGTGCCCAGATATTCATCGGTCCGCAAACATCTCTATGCATAAGTTCTAGAACCCCTTCGGCCCTATTGCCCTTAGACCCGTATGGTCTTTTGGTCATTTTACCCTCCAAACAAGATTCACATTGAGGTATAGATTCCACCTTTAAGTGACTTAAAGGTCCATCCCTTACCAACCTTTGAATCCTATTCAGGTTAATATGGCCAAGGCGCAAATGCCAAAGATAAGTCTTATTAGAGTGAGAAGTTTTAAGTCTTTTTGAGTTATTATCATTTATCTCAGCATTAAGCAATAAGTCCATCTTAGGTTTGATAAAGTATAGATTATTTTGCATCCATCCAGAACAGATAAAAGATTTGTTTTTATGAATCACCACTTTTTCATTAAAAGATACCACGTAGGAGTCTTTAAATAAAGAAGATACAGAAATTAAATTCCTTCTAAATTTAGGAACATAAAAACAATATCGCAAAATTAAATTCCTATAATTATCAAAATAAAGATGGACATTTCCCACTGCTTCCACTGAGACCAAGGATCCATCGCCCATCCGAAGCGTTAAGTCTTCACGTAGTAGACTTCTTGTTTCTTTGAATCCCTGTAGAGAAACACAAACATGATTAGTTGCACCAGAATCTATGACCCAGATGTCACTGGATTCCTCAACCAAACAAGTTTCTAAATATAGAAGATCACACCTACCTCCCTTGGAAAGGAAGTCCTTGCAATGCTTCTTTATATGTCCGACCTTACCACAGAAGAAGCACTTAAGCTTCTTTGGGTTCTTCTTCTTCTTCTTCTTGCTCTTGGTAGCAGCAGGAATAGAAGACTTCCCGTTCTTGGCCCGTTGCTTCTTTCGATTCCCAGAGTTAGGATTGGAACCGAAAGCAGCTACCAAATTGGCCTCACCACCAGCAGGAGACTCCCTGATCAGCAGTTCAAACTCCTATAAATGTTTCATTAGTTCTGTCAAGGTCATAACCCGTCTATTGTTTAAATTAAAAGTAGCTCTAAACGGAATAAATTCCTTAGATAGAGTCTCAAAGACCATAGTCATTTAAGTTTCAGCATCGATGTCGGCTCCATTGGTTTGAGCCTCAGTGAGGTAACCCATGACCAACATCATGTGCTCTTTTACAGATGTCCCCGGTCTCTGTCTACAGTTTAAGAGTTTCCGAAGTGCCCCTTGCCGCTTTGTTATGGCCTGGCCTCTAAACATGTCCTCAAGATTATCCAAGATCTGCTTCGCAGTCTCATAATCCTGATGTTGAGCCTGCAGCACATTGTTCATGCTAGCCATAACATAGCAGCGGGCCTGATCATTAGCATCTTTCCAGCGATCGTATGCTTGGAATTGCTCATTACTTGAGTCTCCCGTAGGCTCGGGAGGACAAGGAGTTGTCAGAACATATTTCAGTTTCTCAAAGGAAAGGACGATTTCCAGGTTCTGTTTCCAATCATTATAGTTCTCACCGGTTAATTGGTTTTTGTCAAGTATCGATGATAAAGCGTTTTTAGACATTTTCAATCTACAATAAAGAATCATATACCAAACATAAGCAAACATATATAATAATTTAGTAAGATAACACAATCATGTAAAATCATACAAATGTGTTTATGTGTCAAAACCTTGAAAATATCACAACCTTACAACGATAATTCCCAACTCAGAATTCAACAAGCTCCTAGGGGAGTCATGCCAAATTCAATCAGGAACACGGATCCCCTCCTGATTAATATATGCCATCCAGGACCCGTATGATCCAGCATACACTAATAATAGTTTCTTTGGCCATTAATTTTATTAACAGAGCTCCTAGGGGAGGTTAATAATAAAATTAACGTGAGTGTATAACCACCGTTTCAATATTTTATTCATGATTTATAATCACCACCTAGGGGTGTCTAACCATAAATCATACTAAAATACCTTATCCTTTCAGAGATCCAATCTAGTACATGATAGAAATCCCTTCCTAGGGGTCGAGACCACCATGTTCTTCCTATGGACCAACGATGGAGGCCTTAGGTTCTCTCTTCGAAAACCTTCTCCCACTCAATCTTTTGAAGTCAAGGTTTTATTTTAAAATTATGCATGAACAATTTTAATATGAGCGGCACTCCCTATTCTATATGACATGTTATCAATATACATGGTAAATCATATTATAATGCAGACAAGCAAAGCAATCAAGCAAAGCTACAAGCAAGATAATAATAACCGTAATATTATGGTTCCACCCTAGAGAATAGAAAACTAAGATTACAAGAGAATAATCGAGACATTTATCGATTCTTCATCCTTGAATCCTCAAGCTGTATCCTTCTTCATGTAATATCCATCTTCATGTCTTCAATCCCGTATGAATCGAATACTTCATATTTCCGATCATATCCAAATTTAATGTTTCTTAGAATCGTCCCAAAAATAAAATTAAAACTGCATGGGAAAAATTACACCTTTTCTGGACACTCGGCAGCTCTCGGTCGGCTGGCCGGTCTGGGTGATCGGCCTACCGATTGTGAAGGTTCGGCCTGCCGAACAAGAAGGTTCGTCCTGCCAGCAAAGCACCAAAATTTCTGCCCCACTGTCGGCTTGCCGGACCACACGTCCAGCCTACCGATCTGTGACCTTCGGCCTGCCGAACTATGAGGTCCGGCATGCCGACCGAGCTGAAAAGCCTCAATCCAGAAAATACAATTTTAATGCAATTCATCAATTTTATTTTCAACAATTCAAAAACATAAAACTAGAGACTCAGGAAATACCTGGAGGCGCCATCATCAATCTTCTAGATCTGACTTCTCGATCCGTCTTCTCTGAATAATTATTTAATTACAAAATTCTTACAGATTAAAAATTAAATAACAATTCCTAGACAGAGATGATAGTCTGCCATCTAATTACATGAAAAACCTAGATACACATTCTAACCTCTAAGGAACCATAACCGGTATTAATTAATTAATAAATAATTAAACAATGATTTAATCAACCATAATTAATTAATAAACATTCACCACATAATCCATGACAACATATATATTATATAGAAACCTAGAGTGCCATCTCTCTATAAAATTCAATTCAAGCATAGGAGAGATTAAGATCACAAAATTTATGCATATAACATGATCACAAACTTGCAAATTTATGTAAAAACCTCGTCTCTGATACCAATTGTTAGAAACAAAGTGCGCAGCGGAATTTTAAAAATTTTTCATCAGAGTAATTTCCAAAACACAAGTTTGACATGTTATATGTATAAATTAAACAGATCGTACTAACCTCAGTGTGCCGAAGAACCTTCGCAAACTGTGTAGAGAAGTAACGTTCCAGAAGAGCCTCAACCAACTGGTCTTCTTTGCTATTCTCTATCCACAACCGGAGTGAGTATGGGCTCACACCTACAGCTCTTCCACCGGTGACTCTCCTTCCAACCAATAGGGAGAACCCAAAGCTAGTGTTCGTGATTTGTGTACAAAAGTTTTCAATGAGTTTTCAGATGCTCATTAGAAGAGTATCACTCTTAATCTCTCAAATTGATCTGAGTAAATCATGAGACTCACTTCCTTTTTATACCTATTGGTCCTGGGGTCAGTCCATATCAGATTAGGTCTAAAAAACTCGAAACAGAATCAAGTTTGGATCAATATCTGATAAGATCCGCGTGAAAATGCGTAATCTTATCTCTGCTAATCGGCAGGCCGAACAGTATGATCGGCAGGCTGAACAGGCCAGTTCGACAGGCCAAACACGTCATTCGACAGGCTGAACTCCCGAGAAAAAATCTTCGCGAATCTTTTATTTTCCACTCGAGATTCTAAAGGATAAAGTCTCAGTTTTGATTCAAATAACCCAATAGAGAAGTTATCTGATCAAAACAAACTTTATCAAGATAATCTATAAGAAAATAAATTAATTCACAATAATTCTACAAGTTTATCTTGTTCTAATTTTGTCCAAAATTAAAACAACCGATAAACAGACAAGAATTATCTGATTGCAATAATTCAACAAGTTTATCTTGAACTAATTTCTTACAAAATTAATTCAACCGATAAACAGACATGAATTATTTGATTCTTACAAATTTTAAACCAATCTTATAAATCTGACATAAGTCACCAGTTATTGGAAAAGCACGCCGTGTCGTTACAGGATTTTGTGAGCTAGCAAAGGGGACCAAAATGGACCTATAAAGTTCAAGCTCATGATAATTATGAAACCCAATATCCCAGATATACATTTCACAATTATCAACTCCAACGCTACTCCACTAAAAGTTTGGAGCTGCACTCTCGAACTTTATAGAATTACGAAGCTCGTGTAGCTAAGTCTCCATGACATATCATAGTGTATCGTATCCCCATATGATCATCCATAATTGGCTTAAGGACAAGTTCTGTCTTACTTTCTCTATTATTTTTATCTTCCGTTCCATTGTCTCACCATTAGAAAACTTACCATCCAAAGACAGTATACCATTCGGTTACACCTACGTATCCAAATGGTTGAGCGCTCCAATTTTTCAATTACAAGACAACGCATATAAGAGGATATCATTACTCCTAAAGAGGAGCTATGGATTCCATATCTATGAATAACAAGTCTACGCTATCAAGAGTCATGCCTCCAATGTATCGGCATGCATACCACTATAGAGATGTGGGAGTCACCCATTGGTACATCAAAAGACACAAGTCGAGACAACGGGCCCACTATTCATCTCAGGATTAAGATACAATACAAATGACTGTCTAAAGTGAATCAATTTGCCAAGACAGAATTATTAATCCAAATCAATGCACTTTATGTCCCGATCCAACACGTCGTCACCTATGACAACGTGCCAATGTTTCTATTCATGGAGTCCAACTCTGATGGTCAAGACAAACCATCTCCCAAAAGGGATATAGACAACATAACAATCTTTACATGAATAAAGCGCCCAACTTTATTCCCTCAATTGCGGATCATATGCTTTAGACCGTCACCTTAAGAATCTTGTCTTCCGCATAATCAGTCCATCATATGCCCAATTCTTAAGGTTTAGACTGACAGTCTCAGACTACTGTTTGCTTATCATACATTCAACAAATATGAACGTAAAGAGGACAAGATTTGGTATATATATAAATGAATAAATTCTTTATTGATAAAAATGTCTCCAAAAACGTATTACATTTTTACTCCTTAGGGCATACATGTCTAACATTCTTAGCCAAGCTAATGTATTTAAAAGTGGAGAACAATTGGACAAATGCGTCATTTGACCAGATGCTAAAGATGTGGATTATGCAGCCAAAAAAAGTTAAAGAGACTTGAGTTAGGGTGTGAGTCAATTCAGGTCCACAAGAATGATTGTACGTTATTTTGGAAGAAGAATGTAGATTCAAAAGCATGCTCAACATGTAATGAAAGTCGATGGGTGGATAAAAAACCTAAAAGGAAAGAAAGTGTCACACAAGGTTCTAAGGTATTTCCCTCTATAGGATCATTTGGAGCGATTGTATGCTTCGCATCATGCTACGAATGGCATGACATGGCACCATAGCGGTCGATCACGAGACAAAGGAGCGATGCGACATCCTATTGACAGTACAACTTAGAAGGGCTTTGATACAAAGTACCCAGAGTTTGTAAGTGAACCTCAAAATGTTAGATTGGGTTGGATGTTGACAACATGGGGACTGTGGATTTGATTGCCCATAATTTAACTCTATGATTCTGTTTGAAGAACTTATACTTAATGTTAACTTTGTCGATTCCTAGTCCAAAGTCCCATTGAAAGGATATGGATATCTTCTTAAGACTACTCGTGGATGAGTTGAAGGAACTGTGGTCTAATGGAATGTCATTGTTTGTGATGCTGCTTTTGATTTTTCCTTCAAAATACGGGTGGACTTACAATGAACTATCTGGTTGGATTCTTCTTTTTGATTCTCCCTCGTAGTAGTCTATCTGGTTGGATTGGTTAGGGTTACAAAGCATGTCTAAAATACAATGATGAAACCATGTCCAAACAATGAATGGGTAAAATTTGTTATGTTGGCCATCGGAAGTGGCTTTTAGATGATCAAGAAATGAAAAGGTGCAAAAAGTTCAATGGAAAAGTTGAAAGAGGTCGTGCACCATGCCTGAAGTCGATAAGAAAATTCTACACCGACTAAGACATGTTCATGTTGGGTTATTAGGTAAACACATAAAATTTGAAGGTATCCGAAGGAAGCATGATCCAAGTGGATTGAATTGGTTGAATGTTAGTATATTTTGGGAGCTACCATACTAGCCATCATTGTTGTTACAACACAATTGGAATGTTATGCACATAAAGAAGAATATATGTGACAGTTTGGTAGGGACCCTTTTGAACATAGAAGGAATGATGAAAGACACGCACAAAGCATGAAAAGATCTGGCAGACATGAGTGTAAGACAAGAGTTACATTTGTACAAGGATGGTGATTGAGGGTTGAAACCGCATACAAGGTATATTTTGGAGTCCACTGATAGGAAAAAGTTTTGTGATTTTATAAAGTCAATTAAGTTTCTAGATGGGTTTACCTCCAATTTTAGAAGAAATGTTGTAGACTCAAGCAGTAAGTTAACTAGGCTTAAATGACATGACTGTCATGTGATAATGCAACAGTTGTTGTCAACAAGGATTTGTCCTTTTCTGAAAAAGGAAATTGCAAAAATGATAACCAAATTAAGCAATTTATTCAAAGTCATGTGTGCCTTTGGAGAAGGCCGATGAAAGTGTTGTGATTGATATTGTGTAAGTTAGAGACTATCTTCCCATCTGCTTTTTTTGATATCATGGTTCACTTGATACTGCACCATTTTTAAGAAGTCATGCTTAGGGATCCTGCTCTTATCAGATGGATGTATCCGTTCGAGTGGCATATTGAGATACTTAAGCAATTTGTTAGAAATCAGGCAGGACCTAAGAGTTCTATTGCTTAAGGATATGTTGTAAAGGAAGCCTTGAAATGTTATGCCCTATATTTTAGTGGCATTAAGACAAGGTTTAATTGGCCAGAAAGAAACTAAGCACTAAATGAATCGTCTTGAAAGTGACACTTGTCTGTATTCTAATCCTAATGTTGTCGAATTGGGAAGCTAATAGTTACAACATTAGATGCGGCCACAAGAAACAAAGCATAATGATATATACTAAACTCCTACTCAGAAGTTGAAAAGTATATTCCATCTACTTAACCCATTTTTCTATAATTCATTAAACATCTTACTTGATCGATAATTTTACTTTTTAAATTATATAATTTTGTAGTGAGCACATGAGGGAACTACAAGCCATTGGACATCAAAACTTGAATAAAATTCAAGAAAAAAAAAAGTTTCCCAATGGTACTACAAGAAGGTAAATGAACCTATTACCTTGCATATTAAACTTTGATAATTTAAATATAGTACCACATTAAGATTTGTCATGTAAATGATTGCAGATGTATGATCACTATTAAATTAACTCACTAGAGGCCATCGATGAATTATTTGCTTTGGCATTTGGATCAAATTTAGTTATTACCATACTTAGATCGTGTGGTAAACGAAGTTAAATTTCTTGCATTTGACTGTGATGTAAGATTTAAGACACAAAACAGTGGTGTATGCTTGCCTGGAACTAAAGATTCCAACTTTGTTGGAGAATTAGAGGGAATAATTGAACTTTCATACTTACATGATTATTCAGTGGTGTTATCTGGTGCAATTGGTTCTATATCAAATTGTTGCGAGCAGAACGCAAGTGTATAAAAATAAGACAAGCTTTTTCATAAACTCTCACTGGCATAAAGATGATCCCTTCATATTTGCATTACAGGCACAACAATTTTTTTACACTAATGACATTCAACAATCTGTTGGAAAGTTGTTGAACACTTTGAGTATCGACATATTTAAGATATAATTGATGATGTCAAAAATAAAGTTTCAAATGTTGCAAGACAACAACTCTTTGAACTTTAACCTCGAGGTTGAGCAACCATAGTTTGACACCGTGGTCTTCAGTCGACCCGATCTTGCCTCTAATGTTGTCGAAGATGTCGATGTTCCCTTTGTGTAGTCTTAAAGGGACAACATTTGCTTCATTGACAATGATGTCATAATTAAGATCATGACCCTTTAAAGGTCAATGACAGATTTGAGGAGTATGTTGATGATGAGGTATCCAAGCATGAAAATGAGGAAACAGATGATGAAGTTTCTTGCGACCACGCTACTTACACTAGCAGTGATGATGATTAAGTCTTTTGATATTGTACTTATCTAATATTCTTTGAAACTTATACTGACAATCATTAAATAACATAGTGCATAAATTGATCTTATTTTTCACTGTCGACGTGTAACATGTTTGCCTAGGTTGCCACCCGTGCTACATCTACAGGGGAGTTGAGCCCCCATCGGGACATAGGACGACACTATCGTCCCAATGTCAGTCAACTATGAATTTTAATATTTACTTTTTTGTTTCCTAATCTTATTGCTTTTCTTTAATTCATAAACCTTAAACATATGGGACCAACTTCCTTGAGCCGTAGGAGTTGGGGAGAGTCCAGGGTGATAGGCATCGTCAAATTGGTGGCATTTTTGGGAAGGCACCACATACAATTTGATCATACCAATGACACAATGAACGCTGTCATCAACTTTGGTGCATGCTTTGATAGCGCTATTGGGGTGCACATGAGGGAACCTGTCTAATAGTAACAGTCTTTTCATCAATTCAATTTTCTTAAGTTTTTGTGGAACATGTAATGTAACTTGTTTTTAAAAATATAGTATAGGTTTGACATCAAGATTACGTTTGAGATGAAAGCTTACATCAACCAAGAGGCCCAAAAGTGCCATCGTGATTGGAAGAACAACCTAAACAATCACTACAAGAAGCAGGGGCTAGAGATCAAGCCTAAAATCATCAAGAGTATCAAAGATTGGCAGAAATGTTGTGAGTGGTTTGCCTCGCATGCATTTAGGGTTTATTTCCTCATCAATATTTCTTCTATCATGTATCACTTAGTAAAATGTATTGTAAATGTTTTAATTTTGTTACATGCTCATGTTAGTGGTATGCCCTAGGCCAATTATGTAATGACCACAATTTGACTTCGTTACATTTGCATTTTATTAATGAAGAGGCATTTTCATTATTGTTTTTTATTCTAATTCTATGAATATTTAATTATGCCTAAGGTCATCAAGTATGTGACTTGATAGTAAAATTCTTAGGTGAAAGTTGAATTCTATTCAAAATTATCCCTAGTCAGTCATTATTATTGGGATAATAATGAATGAAGACTAGTACAAAGTTTGATTGATGATTATGTTTTACTAATCATGTGTATGAGATATTAAGTCAACTCATAGATACATATTTGAGAAATGATGTATTTGATTGACTAGCTATGAGAATACTGTATGGATAATTGTCACAAATGATTCTCATCACAATAGTATTATCCTAGTCCTATGACCTGAAATCACCATTGTTTCCTACATGACAAGTTCTATATTTTGACACATTCTAATATTATCTTAAACAGGATGATGGAATGGATTGTTGTTGGATATAGAGTGAATCATGTAAGGAATGTGAGCGATCAAGGAGGAATTTGTCTCTCATTTATTATGAGAAAGATATCTATGGGCCCCTTGATAAGCTAGACTAAAGAAAAATGTAAGGCCATACTGGAATGAATTGATAAGGGTTATCAATATTAGTCTACTTAAGATCGATAAATAATAAGATTGAATAGTATAAAGATGACATAAACATTTCTTATGTTCAATCAAGGTATCTAGTGACAAAAGGACTTTAATACTTATTGTGGATTAGGTTGTGTCAGATTATTGACATTCGCATAACTTGGGTAATCATAATGTCTTGCTAGAGGCCGCTATGATTTATGGGCCAAAAACAAAATTTCAAGCCCACTACCAACATTATGTGAACCTACAAGGTCGCATACTTAGAACAGACTAAAAAGAATTTTGGATTTACTATGTCTAGGTTCAATGAACCTGATAATGTTTAGATTCGATGTACTAGATATGTCTAGGTTCATTGAATCTGGCATTATCTAGATTCTCTAAATCATATTCGAATTATAGACATTATTTAGATTCTTTGAATCATATTCGAATTACAGTTTACCCTAATTAAAATCTGTCTCTATCTCAAAGTCAATAGATGTATATATATATATCTATCTGTTTTAGGGTTTCTAGCCGAATTCAGAAAAAAGAAAGCATTCTATTATTCTAAAAGGCAAGAACATTAAAAACACTAAAAATTAAAGAGTGTCATTTAACGCAAAGGAGAGGGTGCTAGCACACCAATTCATTTTTGAGAAAGTCTGTTCGTGTGGATACCTGCATAGGGCGTTGCTCTAAGTAACAATGTCTGAATTTGATCTCAAATACAAAAAGCTCGAGTTAGGGTGTCACCAGAGTGAACCTGCTCTCTTCCTTCCAGAAATCTTGCCCCTTTTTGTTATCCTAGTAAGATTCTATGACTTTCCTATTAATCTAGTCAAATTGCATGGATCCTACGAGGGTTTTGTGGGAATTAATTTTGATTTTTTGTTGCTTATTTGAATCACAAAATCCAACAAAACCCAACAGTGGTATCAGAGCAGCTTGCGAATTCGATTAAATTGATTTTATATGGTTCTATGCATATGTGATATGCATGGATACAATTTATACATTAATTAGATTAATGTGTTTGAGGCTTTATCTGATTAAACATCTTTACCGTGTTAATTTGATTAATACGTTTACTATTTCTTGCAACCTGCTGTTGTTAATTTGATTAATATTACAATTTAATAGGAATCTAGTAATCTATTTTAAGATGATTAAACGATATAATGTAAATCTGGTTTCGGTTTTATTAAGGTGTCAAACTATTTAAATGTTAAATAGTGATAATCTATTTTGAATAGAATAATAATATCATAGGGTCTGTTTAATTGTTAAATAAGGATAATCGGTTTAGAACATATCAATAAATTTCATGAATCCATTTAAGTGTTAAACAGAGATTAATTAATTCTATTATGAACAGATTAGGTAATCTGATTGATCAAGATTAATGGATTTAGGCAGCAACTTATTCAAATGAGTAAGGTAAATTGTTTACCTTTTGGGGGCGCTGCCCCTTAACCCCCGCCCGCTAACTGGCTAGCGGGACTGTGGCTAGGGGCACTGCCCCTTGGACCCCACCAGGGGCGCTGTCCCTGGGACCCCGCAAAGGGCGCTGTCCCTTGACCCCTAATTGATTCGTCATATATATCGTTTTGCTCATAATAAAAATTTAACTATAATGAAATTATGTTATTATGTTTATGTGTTTAGTGTGAATTGCATGGTGCATAGCATGGCCCTTTATACCAATGTGATTGGTAGGTTTTATATAATTTATTTTGGGTTTGTAATTTTAAATACCGCCTGCGTGTCGTTTTTCAATTTGTTGCAATTTATTTATTTATTTAGTAGAAATAGAATAGTTTAGATTGCAATTTGTATTGTAAAATCAAAGCCCAAGATCAAGATAGATGGAGGTTCAAGATGGAGGTCCAAGATGGAGGCTTAAGATGGAGTCCGTTCGTGGCAATCTAAGGAAATCCATGGAGATGAGGATTAGCTAGGATTGACCATTAACCTTCATATTGGCTTATGAAGATCAATCTAGATTTGGGCCATGCTATGACACGCTTATTGTGTTATTATTATGCTATGTATGTGATGTTGTGTATATGATGCTATGTATGTAATGTGACATAATAATAAACAATAAAATAAAAATAAAAGTAGAACCCTCACTTAATATTAAGTCATTAAAATGCCTCCCATAATTCAACACTTGTCAAGACTTGGATTGCTAAACATAGGTTTTGCCAAAGCAGGGTGTGTTAACCCATCTAGGTAAGACAAGATGGATAATGGATAATAGTGATATTCATATGTTTGAAATGGTTAGACTTAACTAGGTTATCAGTATGGTTTTGGACCTAGGGCATTAGATGGGATTTTAATTTGCCATGACATGTGATGTCAAATCCCATATTTATCCAAAAGTTACATAAGATGTAATTGGTAAGGTGTTACCTACCTAAATAACCATACTTTAGGTGATAAGCCAAAGCTTACTTAAAGTGAGGTGAAATATGGATCCTGGCCCACTAAAATTATAATTGTTGTGATTGCCAAATTAATATTGAGGGTTATTAATTTGATAAAATTAGTGGGATTTAAATTATGCCTCATTAAAAATTGTTTAATAAAATGCTAATTACTCTGTGTATATATCTGTTGTAGATAATGGCATCAAACACCACATCTAACTTGTCACTACGAATGATCCTTGAGAAGGATAAGCTCAATGGGATAAACTTCCTTGACTAGTATAGAAACTTAAGAATTGTTCTTAAGCAAGAAAGGAAGGAATATGTCCATGATCAACCTATCCCTAATGAACTAGCTACTAATGCTCCTAGAGCTCAAAAGGATGCTCACAGTAAGCATCTTAATGACTCTATTGATGTCACTTGCCTCATGCTTGGAAGCATGGAATTAGAGCTTCAGAAGCAACTGATGGAAATGGAGGCTTATACCATGATAGGCCATCTCAAGGAAATGTTCCAAGAGAAAGATAGAATCGAGAGGTTTGCCACCTTAAAGGCATTACTCTCATGCAAGTTGACTGCTAGTGGTTCAGTGAGTTCTTATGTTCTAAAGATGAAGGGTCATCTTGATCATTTGCAAAAACTTGGTCTTAAGATTAGCCAAGAGTTGGCTGTTGACATCATTCTCTAATCTTTGCCAAATGCATACGATGGGTTCGTTATGAACTACAACATGCATAATATGGAGAAGACTTTTTGAGTCGCATGGGATGCTTAAGACTATTGAACAGAACATCAATGATACCAAAGATATTCTGATGGTTAATAAAGGGAAAGGTATGAAAAGGAAAGGAAAGGGTAAGAGCAAGAATAAGGCTCCTAAGGACTTTAAGAAGCCCAAGCCTAACCCCAAGCGTAATCCTAAACCTAAGGCTAAACCACTAAATGAGGGAGTATGCTTTTCTACAATGAGCTTGGTCCTTGGAAAAGAAACTGCAAACTCTATTTGGATGATCTGAAGAAGAAGAAGAGTAGTGCGACTACTCCTTTAGGTATTTATGTTATAGAAGTCAATTTGTCTACTTTTGATTCTTGGGTATTAGATACTGGATCTGGATCTCACATTTGTACTAATGTACAGGGTCTTAAGAGGAGTAGAATCTTGGCTAAAGGTGAAGTGAACCTACGAGTTGGAAATGGAACAAGAGTTGCTGCTTTAGCTGTAGGAACATATGAGTTGACTTTGCCTAGTGGACTTGTTTTAAGTTTAGAAAATTGTTATTATGCACCTACTATGAGTAGGAATATTATTTCTGTTTTTGGACAATGAAGGTTTTGAGCTTATTATTAGGAATAATAAATGCTTCATTTACCGTGATAACATTTTCTATAGATATGCTCCACGAACAAATGGTCTTTATGTTCTGAACATTGAAAACACAAATGAAAAGTCCATCTATAATGTTAATACAAAGAAGTTAAAATCTAAAGATTTAAACCCTACCTATATTTGGCATTGTCATTTGGGCCATATAAATGAGAAACGCATTTCAAAACTCCATCAACATGGTTTTTTGAATTCATTTGATTTCGAATCATTTGAAGTATGTGAGTCTTGTTTATTAGGCAAAATGACTAAGACACCTTTTACTGGACATAGTGAAAGGGCTAATGACTTATTGGGCCTTGTACATTGTAATGTATGTGGACCATTGAGTTCCACTACTAGAGGAGGTTTTTAGTACTTCATTACTTTCATAGATGATTTCAGTAGATATGGCTATGTCTATCTAATGAAACAAAAATCTGAATCTTTTGAAAAGTTCAAAATTTTCAAAAATGAAGTACAAAATCAGCTTGGTAAAAGTATTAAAGCACGTCGATCAGATAGAGGTGGTGAATACTTAAACCAAGAATTCATTGATCATCTTAGAGATTGTGGGATAGTCTCACAATTAAATCCACCAGGAACACCACAATGGAATGGTGTCTCTAAATGAAGAAATCAAACTTTATTGGATACGGTTCGATCTATGATGAGTCAATCAGATTTTCCAATATCCTTTTAGGGATATGCTCTAGAAACTGCTTGCGTTCATACTGAACAGAGTTCCATCAAAGGCTGTTCAAAAGACACCATATGAGATGTGGATCGAGAAGTCACCTAGTTTGTCTTTTCTTAAGATTTGAGGATGTGAGGCTTATATGAATTGTCAAATTTCAAATAAATTGGCACCCAAATCAAAAAAATGGCTTTTTGTAAGATATCCTAAAGAAACTAAAGGATATTACTTCTACAATGCTTCTAAGAACAAAGTGCTTGTTACTCGAAATGTTGTCTTTTTAGAAGGAGAATTCATTTCTAAAGGAACTAGAGGGAGTAAAATTCAACTTGAAGAAATTCAAGAACTACAAAATAGCATTGAACCACCTATGGAATCTCAACTAGATCAACAAGTAGTTGTTGAGCCTACACAAGTAGCACAATGCCCGAAGAGGTCTGGGAGCCCTAAGAGATGTGGATTTCTCTTAACTGATAATAATGATGTGATGATTGTGGATCAAAATAAGCCCATATCCTACCAAGAGGCCATGAATAGCCTTGACTGTGATAAATGGCTAGAAGCCATGAAGTCAGAGATGCAATCCATGTATGATAATCAAGTATGGACTTTGATTGATCCGCCTGATGGTGTAAAGACTATTGGGTGCAAATGGGTTTTCAAAAAGAAAACAGACATAGATGGCAATGTGCATACCTTTAAGGCAAGATTGGTTGCAAAAGGTTTCAAGCAAACACATGGTATAGACTATGATGAAACTTTTTCACCAATTGCTATGCTTAAATCCATCCAGATTCTCCTCGCCATAGCTGCATACTGTGATTATGAGATTTGGCAAATGGATGTCAAAACAGTGTTTCTTAATGGAAACCTACTTGAGGATGTGTATATGACACAACCCGAGGGTTTTGTTAGTTCTAAGAATTCTAGAAAGATTTGCAAGCTTCAAAAATCCATTTATGGATTGAAGCAAGCATCTCAAAGTTGGAATCTTCATTTTGACGAAGCAATCAAAGAGTTTGTTTTCATAAAAAATGAAGATGAACACAAGAAGGTTAGTGGGAATGCAATAGTCTTTCTAGTGCTATATGTTGATGACATATTACTCATTGGAAATGATATCCCTACTCTACAAAATGTTAAATCATGGTTAGGGAATTGTTTCTCAATGAAAGACTTAGGTGAAGCTGCCTATATTCTAGGCATTAAGATCCATAGGGATAGATCTAAGAGGTTATTGGCCTAAGTCAGAGTACATACATTGATAAGGTATTGAATAGGTTTAGCATGCAAGATTCCAAGAGGGGATTCTTGCCAATGTCACATGGAATTATTCTCAACAAGACTCAGTGTCCAATGACATAGGATGAGTGAGACTGCATGAATAAGATTCCATATGCTTCTGCCATTGGATCTATCATGTATGCAATGTTATGTACTCAACCTGATGTCTCATATGCCTTAAGCATAACCAGCAGATACCAATTACATCCAAGTGAAAGTCACTGGACAGCAGTCAAGAATATCCTTAAATATTTGAGAAAAACTAAGGATGCATTCTTACTGTGTAGAAGAAAAGAAGATGACCTTGTTGTAAGTGGTTACACAGATGCCAGGTTCTAATCCAACAAGGATGACTTTCGATCGTAGTTAGGTTATGTGTTCTATTTGAATGGAGGTGTAGTGAGCTGGAGAAGTTCAAAACAAGAGACCGTTGCTAATTCTACAATAGAAGCTAAGTATATAGCCGCCTTAGAAGCAGCTAAGGAAGCAGTTTGGATCAAAGAGTTTATTACTAGATTGGGTGTTGTTCCTAGTATATCAGATCTTGTAGGCTTGTATTGTCATAATAATAGGGCCATAGCATAGGCTAAGGAACCTAGATCACATCAGCGATCCAAACACATACCCAGGCGTTATCATCTCATTTGAGAATTCATTGAGAGAGGAGACGTGAAGATATGCAGAGTACCTACAAATGAGAATGTTGCTGATCCACTCACTAAGCATCTTCCACAGCCTAAGCATGAGAGTCATACTAGGTCAATGGGTATTAGATACAATATTGATTGGGCCTAGTGCAAGTGGGAGATTGTTAGTGATGTGCCCTAGGCCAATTATGTAATGACCATATTTTGACATCGTTACATTTGTATTTTATTAATAAAGAGGCATTTTCATTATTGTTTTTTATTCTAATTCTATGAATATTTAATTCTGCCTAAGGTCATTATGTGACTTGATAGTAAAACTCTTAGGTGAAAATTGAATTCTATTCTAAATTATCCCTAGTCAGTCATTATTATTGGGATAATAATAAATGAAGACTAGTATGAGGTTTGACTGATGATTTGTTTTACAAATCATGTGTATGAGATATTAAGTCAACTCATAGATACATATTTGAGAAATGATGTATTGGATCGACCCGCTATGAGAATACTGCATGAATAATTATCATAAGTGATTCTCATTACAATAGTATTATCCTAGTCCTCTGACCTAAAATCACTATTGTTTCCTACATGGCAAGTTCTATATTTTGACACATTCTAATATTATCTTTAACAGGATGATGGAATGGATTGTTGTTAGATATAGAGTGAATCATGTGAGGAATGTGAGTGATTAAGAAGGAATTTGTCCCTCATTTATTATGAGAAAGATATCTATGGGCCTCTCGATAAGGTAGACTGAAGAAAAATGTATGGCCATACTGGAATGAATTGATAAGGGTTATCAATATCATTCTACTTAAGATTGAAAACTAATATGATTGAATAGTATAAGCATAACGTAAACCATGCTTCATGTTCAATCAAGGTATCCAGTGGCAAAATGACTTTAATACTTATTGTGGATTAGGTTGTGTCAGATTATTGACATTCATATAACTTGGGTAATCATAATGTCTTGCTAGAGGCCGCTTATGATTTGTAGGCCAGAAACAGAATTTCAAGCCCATTGCCAATGTTATGTGAACCTACAGGGTCACACACTTAGAACAGACCAAAAATGAATTTTGGGTTTACTATGTCTAGGTTCAATGAACTTGATAATATCAAGATTCGATGCACTAGATATGTCTAGGTTCAATGAATCTAATATTATCTAGATTCTCTGAATCATATTCGAATTACAGACATTATCTTGATTCTCTGAATCATATTCAAATTACAGTTTACCCAAGTTAAAATTTGACTCTATCTCGAAGTCAATAGATATATATATTTGTTTTAGGGTTTCTAGCTGAATATAGAAGAAAGAAGGCGTTCTATTATTCTAAAAGGCGAGAACATTAAAAACCCTAAAAATTAGAGAGAGTCATTTAATGCAAAGGAGAGGGTGCTAGCACACCAATTTGTTTTTGAGAGAATCTGTTCATGTGGATACCTGTAGAGGGCCTTGCTCTAAGTAACAACACCTGAATCCGATCCTAAATACAAAAAGCTTAAGTTAGGGTGTCACCGGAGTGAACCCGCTCTCTTCCTTCTAGAAATCTTGCCCCCTTTTGTAATCCTGGTAAGATTCTATGGCTTTCTTGTCGATCTAGTCAAATTGCATGGATCTTGTGAGGGTTTTGTGGTAATTGATTTTGATTTTTCGTTGCTTATTTGAATCACAAAATCCAACAAAACCAAACAGTTCGATCACAAATGAATGCAACAAATTGTAAGGAAATGAACTAGTGAAGCTGTTAGGTGCAAGTATCTTTTATGTAGCATCACTACAAAAATTTAAGGTACTATATGCACTTTTATTGGACACTTATTTTTATAAACTCAATATCAATAATTGAACTCTAACATTAATTCAACGTTGTAGATGAACCTTTGAGATAGGCCAATCACAATCCTTGATCGACAACTGGCGTACTCAACACTTTTGTAAGGATAAGGGCTGAGCAAATGAGGCTGTAGAGGCCACACATATAAGTAAACTATAGCGTCTCTTTAAATAAAATCTTATCTTATAGCTATTTTATTTGTTAATTAATAATTTTTCCTCACTTTTAATCATAGGGCCAAATTATTCAAGAGAGACAAGCGCAGGTGACACAAGCCACAGCCTCCTCTTTAGCCCCTACCATTAACGAGGTCGCCATACTTGCAGATGTGTTGAGGATGCATAGGGGTCATCGAGCTTGAGTGGGACCTCGATTGAGCTAGAAGGAGTCAGGTTCTAGTTCTATATTCTTTAGTTCATAGTCCGGGCACGCCTAGTTGTCTCTAGAGGTGCAAAACTGGCTCACACAAATGTATACATGCAGTGTCGAGCCTAGTTAATCAACAGAGGCAAATGAACCCTAGAATCAACACTAACATACCTCCACTTCTGACTTCTATAGTCTCCCGTGTTGACGAAGAATAGGAAGAGGAAGAAGAACAAAATGTAAACTTAGGTGATTAGACAATTTGTATATTATTGGACTTGTGTTGTTTAATTTTTTTTAGATGTTATTAGAACATGTAATGTGTTTTATTTTATTTTATGAAGTGCATGTTGGCTTTAATCTAATATTATTAATTATTTTTGCATTTTATTCATATTTCAATTACTATTAATTTTACAAAATTAAAAAATATTTTTCAAAAAAAATTTTAAAATAAAATCAAAATAAGATGTATTATTATCAAAGCAAAATTAATTATTTAATTACACTAAATTATTATTTTTTACTTGTAAAAAGACTATTAGCAATGACAACAATAGAACTTTTACGTTGCTAATAACTAAACCATAAAACTTTTAGTGACGACATGTCATCAAATTTAAAAATCTTTAAAAATTCAAAGCGTTTAGCAACAAAATTTTTCAAAAAGTTGTCACTAAAAAGTCTTTACTAAAGTCTCTGTTGGAAAACAGCATGCAACAAAATTTTAAAAATTATAAATCAGAGTATTTTCTAAAACATAAATTTGACATGCTAAATACACAAACTAATGACAGATCTTACCAACCTCTTTTGTATACTGAAAAGCAGGAGCAATCTACGAAGAGAAGAATGTTCTAGAAGAGCCTCAACCAACTAGTTTCCTTTGCTATTCTTTATCCACGATCAAAAAACCTAGAGCTAAGGTTCTTGATATTGAACAATAGCACACAGGGAGTTTCAGAGTTTCTCTCACTAGAGTACTCACTCTTTCTTCTTAAGTGATCGAATAATAAAGAAAACTCACCCTTTATTTATAGTGGTCAAATTTAGGGTTAAACCTTATCAGATTGGCCTCAAAATTCGAGTTTGGACCAACTTTTGATGAAAAACATGTTAAAAACATGTATACTAATTATCACATGTTCGGTAAGCAAATTTTGGAGATTGGCATGCCGAACTTACTCTATCGGCCTACCAAAGTTTTCCACCGGCCTATTGACCGTGCGATAATCTAGAATCTTCAGAATATCTTTTTTTCACCCGAGAATCTTATATAGAGCCTCAGTTTTAATTTAAATAACCTATCAAAGAAGTTATCTAATTAAAACGATTGTATACAAATAATCTCATAGTAAATAAAATATTATCCAAAAAATTCAACATGTTTATCTTGAATTAATTTACAAAATTAATTCAACCAATAAACTAACATGAATTATTAAATCTAGTATTATCAAATTTCAGCCAATCTAACAATTTAACATAAGCCACCAATATATAGGAAAAATATACCGTATCATTACAAGATTATTATGAGTTAGCAAAGGACACCCGATGGACATATATAGATCAAGTTCCTATAATTATAAAATGTAATATCTCAAATACATATTTATAATTATCAAATTTAATGCTACTTTATTAAAAGCTTAGAGCCATATTCTTAAACTATATAAAATTATGAAACTTCAATAAGCTAACCATCTATGACATATCATAATGTGTTACTAAACCATTTTATAATTATCTCAAATATAATATCCCCATTAAAAGACAATATCTTAGATAAATATTTTATAATTATCAACTCTAATACTGCTCCATTAAAAGCTTAGAGCTGCATTCTTGAACTATATAAAATTACAAAATTTCAATAAGCTAACCGTCCATGACATATCATAATGTGTCACATTCCCATAGGATATTTAACTTAAGGATAAATTCTGTTTTACTTTTATCATTATTTTTATCTTATGTTCTATCATCACACCACTAGAATACTTACTATTAATAAATAGTATACCATTTGATTATACCTATGTATCCAAATGGTTGAGCGCTCCGGTCTTCTAACTAAAAAATAACACATATAAGAGAATATTATTAATTCTGCAAGAGAGCTATGGATTCTAGATTATGAATAACGAGTCTACGTGAATCAAGAGTCATGTTTCTAATGTACTGATATGCATACCATCATTAAATCATGATGTCACCCTTTGGTATATCCAAAAATATAAGTTAAGAATACGGGCCCATTAGTCATTTCAGGATTAAGACATAACATATATGATTGTCTAAAGTGAATTGATTTTAACAAATGGAATTATTAACCAAATTAAGTCAACTTTTTGTTTTGATCCAATACATTGTCACCTATGGCAATGTACCAATGTTTCTACTCATAGAGTCCCACTTCGATGACCAAGACAAGCCATCTTAGCATGAATATAGCACCCAACTTTATTCCCTTGATTGCAGATCTAATGATTTAAACCATCACCTTCAAGATTCATGTCTTTCGTATAATCTATCCATCCTATGCATGATGTTAAAGGTTTAGACCGACAGTTTTAGACTTTTATTTGGTTATCATACATTCAACAAAAGTGAAGTTAAAGAGGACAATATTTAGTATATGAATAATAAATAATTTTTTTTTTGATAAAATAGCTCCAAAAACTTATTACAATATTTAATCCTTAAGGCACTTAGTCTAACAATCTCTCACTTACACTAAGTAAGTACATGTGATATGCTACGCATCCTCATAGCCTCAATAGTCCATTATGTCCTTAGAGCGATCAAACACATTTTAACATTTCCACTCACCATGATGTCCTTTATCACACGATACTCGAGATGTACATGCTTACTCTTCTTCTGAAATCTTGGTTCCATAGCAATAGCCATCACTGCTGTGTTATCACACTACAGCGATACCACCTTATCTATACTAGGAACTACCTCAAGATCCCCATAGAACTTGCAAAGCCATATTGCTTTTTTCAAAGCATGACTAGCTCCCACATGCTCAACCTCCATTGTTGAATTCAAAGTGCAATCTTGCTTGACACTTCTCCAAACAATGGTGCCTCTACCCAGATTAAATACTAAACCAGAAGTTAATCTTCTCGAATCTAAACAGGATTAGAAATTAGAATTAGTGTATCCAAGAGGTGCTAGATCCTCACCCAAATACAGTAGCATATAACCTATAGTTCTTCTTAGATACTTGAAAATATGCTTCACCATAACTTAGTGGTTCAATCCTTGATCCGACTAAAATCAACTTACTATGCTAGCCGCATAACAAATGTCTGGTTGTATGCAAAGCATCACATACATGAGGCTATCCACTGCTGAAGCATAAGGCACCTTCTTCATGCATTCTCTTTTTTCATTAGACTTTGGAGGGTCTTTCCTAGAAAAGTAATTCTAGACCTAGATGGTTGCCCATCTTTCTTAGAATTATACATTGTATACTTCTCGAGAATTTTATCTATGTATGCCGCTTGGGATAAAGCTATCATTTTGTTCTTCCTATCTCGAAAGATTTAGATACCCAGAACATAATTAGCTTTCCCAAGTCCTTCATGTCAAACTACTTGGCCAACCATGATTTGACCAATGAAAATGCCCTAATATCATTGCATATATGTAGAATGTCATCTATATAGGGAAGTAAAAACACCACCTACCTATCCTTAATGTATTTGTAAACACGTGGGTCATCCACGTTTTGTTCGAACCCCATAACTTTTGATAACCTAATCAAATCTTATGTTCCAAGAACAGGAAGCCTACGTAAGTCCATAAATTGACTTAGCTTACAGAGCTTGCTCTCTTGCCTTAAACTCGTCTGGCTACATCATATATATAGACTCATCAAGATAATCATTTAGAGAAGTCATCTTGACATTCACTTGCCAGATCTCGTACTCGAGAGTGGCAGCTATGGACAAGAGAATGCGGATGACTTAAGCATGGTGACAAGCGAAAAGGTTTCCTGTCACAAACCCAAACCCAAGTGGTGATGTGGTGGTTTAATTAAAACAAATTAATCAGGTTTAACTAAATTCATCGATTATTTAATTAATAATTTAAGAAAATCATTTTAGGAAATTTCTAAAATATTGTAAATTTGAACCCTTTTAAAACCTTGCCAATCTTTTGAAATTAAACAAGTAAAAATTGCTTAAATAACCTTAGAAAATAAAATTCAAGCTTTAACGTCCATCGAGAATCCGTTTGGGCCTCACTAGACCCCACACAGTGCGCTCATAGTATAAACATGCAGAAATAATATAAACCACAATCCATAAGAAAATAAATCAATGTCTTTATAATGTCCAATTCTTACATGCCTCGGTAGTAAAATAAAGAGGCTAAACAACTCACAGACTCATGAGTACAACTATATTATCCTACTTGGTAGCACGCTACAAACCACTTGGAGAGGGAATTTAAAAACAAAAATGTAAATGAAAGGCTCAGTAGGACTTTGATTTCAAAATCATTTATAAAATAAAATAAAATAATTTAAAAGCAATTACAAAAACATTAAATATTTATCAAATCTAAACTTACCTCTCACCATCTGTGGTCATCAAAGCTCATAATAAGTGATAAAACATATTCACACTTGTCATTCATTATCTGTTATTACCTCAAATCATGAATCAACTTTCATTATGTGCAAAGCCTCATATCACCACCGTAGTGGCTCTACTAGATTCTGGGACCTGCCCCTAAGGTCGCTCTTTGTATGACCCGACATCTGTGTGGTATCATGCACTATCATATCATTCTAAATGGAGTTATGGTCCATTTTGTGTCCATTATCATTTAATCATATTATTCTCTAGGAATTCTTTTACTAGGTTATCATTTACATTCATGATTCATTCATTATCATAATTTATCATCATCATTCATTATCATAATTAATTATTATTATTCATTATGATCATATCTAACATCAAGTGGAAATAAATAAATAAAAGCAACTTATTCCTTAAAAACGTTTTAAGAAAGAACAGTATGGCCAAAAACTCATTTTAAAATCATTGCTATTGAAAAGAAAGGTCTAGAGTCCTACCTCGTTTCCTAGCACTGTTCACGCCTACACTACAAATTTTTGTTCCACTAAATGTTTGCTGCTTGGGACCACAAGTAACCTTAGATGTAAACTAAACACATTAATCTCTAAATGTCGACATATTACACTAATATGCTATTCAAGGTTCCTTAGCGTACCTTTAGACTAAAAATGATCATGTATGAAATCTTCATATCATCAGTGTTTTTGAACACAAAATCATATTTTTTTAAAAAAATTTCTAAATCATAAAATGATAAAAAATAACGGGCAAAACTGACACTTAAGGTTGTAAGGTCGGCCTGCCTACCAATTGAGTTTGGCTTGACAAGCCAGTTTAGTTTGACCTGCAAACCATGCAAGTTTGGCCTGTCAAACATGTGTAGTGCGATCGACTGCACTATACTATACTCGATCGACCATGTGTCCGTGGCGCCTTGGTCAATAGTGCTGTCGCGAGCAGCATGCTTTGCTTTTAAGCACCCAAGTTTCAAACTAGGTTTAAATCACCTTAAACCTTTTCTAATGCACTAAAAACATCTTCAAATGATTCATAGACATGTTATGAGCTTATAAGCTCAATTTTATCCTCATGCAACATGATTTCCTCATTTTGCATGCATTTAAGCATAAAATTCTGAGAATAAATGAAACATAAGAAAACTTTGTTTATCTTGTTTTTATTCCAAATAGGACACAGATTTTGTTTAAAATCTTCACACAACCTCAAATTATGCATGGTTAAGGTTTATCAATGCTTAGTTCATTGTATGCAAAGCAAAATTTTTTATTAATTCACTTAGAACAAAACTACTCATAAGGAGCTATTTTTAGACATTTTAAGTACGAGTTTGGTCATACAAATCAATGTTCAAGCTTCAAAACTTGTGTTTATTTTGCTAGAATATTGGCTAACCTGAGATTATTCAGTTTGAGTTTGGCTTAACTTGAGTTGAATGGCCTCAATCCAAGACTTTAGTTTTTGGTTTCAGTTGGAGATGAAGGCGTTTACATTTCCTGTTCTTTGTAAGCAAAGTAAGGGTCAGAGAGAGGAAGAGTGGGAAGGGAAAATGTGATGAAGACATGACAAATTGAAAGTGATAAAAATTCTTAATAAACTTGGTGTTTCTCTATGCTGAACATAGAGGTGGTTTTCGAGTGGAAACCATGTATGGCATATGGTTTCAAGAGGAGAATTATAAGTAAAAATCTAAGAGAGTATTTGTAACGTCCCAAAATTTATTTAATGTTAATGTAATGTAAATGATGAATTAGTGTGCCATAATTAACGTTTTAACATTTATTAGACTATTTGGTTGGATTTTTGAAATTTTCGTTGTTTTGTTAAATTGATGTGTTCAAAAGATTTCTTATTGATTTAAAATGATGTTTTGAGTTTTAAAACACAACAATTTGTAAAATGTTAAAAATACTCTGTTTTGCAAAACCGTGGGCGGCACATGGTTTTCGTACAGTAAAACCGCCCACCGATTTTTTCTATTTATTCCCTTTCTCTCACTCTCTCTCCTCACTCTCCGGTTCTCTTTCTCTCTCGTTCTCTCTCAATTTCTCTCTCGGCAGCCTCTCTCTCTCTCTAATTTCTTCACAAATTTTTAAAACAAATTCGAATCCAAGCTTCGGGATAGCAAGGAGGAAGCTCGGGGACGTGATTCGGCAGCCGAGAACGCGGATTGAAGCTTCGATTCGAGGTTAGATTCAAAATTTCTAAACTTTTTACAAAATTTTCAATTTTGTGTGTTTTTGAAATCTAAGTTTGTTTAAGCTTAGAAAACCTTGGGTTTGTGTTAAATGAACTTAGAACAACTAGGATCTAAGCCTAGATTGAAGAAAAACGGATTGAATTCAAGATTTTTCATTTTTCTCCTCTTTTTCTCATTTTTGGATTTTTGAGGATTTTGAGTTTAAATGTTGTTTAAATGATTCCAAACATGTTCTAGAATGTTTTTCTATCAACTATAGTTGTTTTTCATGCCTGGGATTTGAGAAAAATAGGTTGGAATCCGGATTTGGATTTTGGGGATCGAGAAACCCATGGCTGGGATTTCTGGGTTTTCCTAGTTCGGCAGGCCGAAGTTCATGTTCGACAGGCCGGAGTGATGATCGGTAGGCTGGTGTTCTTCCGACCGGTAGGCCGAATCTGGGGAAATGTTCGGCAGGCCGAACCTTGTTTCCGGCAGGCCGAACTGTGCAGTTCGGCAGGCCGAAGCAGGGCGTCCGGCAGGCCGACCGAGGCATGGAAAAATTTGTGATTTTTATCCGTTTTCACTGTTTTGAACCCTGATTTAAATCCCAACCTTATAGAATGATTTTAAAGGTACAAATGGCACACTAGGACATCATGAAATGATTTAGTAACATAGAATGTCTCAAACTAGATATTAATCGACTTAGTTTGTATCTAGGATCGTTCGTGGTTCCGTGGAGCTAACGTATAGCGGACCGGGATTACGGTGTGGGGCACCGGCACGAGTATTGAGGTAGGACTTCTATCCTATTTCTTTGGTAGCCTGGTTTTGAAATGATTTGGCTTTGAAAAGGATTTCTATCAAAATGTTTTCAACGGTTGTTTGAAAATAGTTTTATCGGTTATATTTTAATATACCGTGATATGAAATGAATTTCATAATAAATGTAATTGACAACACTCGGTAATTGGGTTTTGAATGATAATGATAATAAACACATGGGCATGATGCCATATCAGAGATCGGGTCGTGTGGCGATCGACCTTGGGGGCAGGTCCCGAAACCCAGCTGGGCCACTACGGTGGTGATTTCATGGTTTGCCTAGGTAAAAGTAAACTGGTGTTTTGATTTGACGAGTAGACTGTTCTGTGTCAGAACGGTTCTACTCAATTTATTTATTTATTTATTCAAGTTCCCTTTTTGTATAACTCCTGATAATGTTATGTTTCTTTGTATTAAACTATTTTATAAAACATAGTCCTACTGAGCCTTTCGCTCACGTTTTATTGTTTTAAATTTTCCCCCCTTCTAGGTGGTTTCCCATTTAGGTTTGGAGAAGATTCTTCGGACCGAACTCAGGAGCAATAGGAGAGTTTATTTATATTCTGTATTATTAATCAAGGCATGTAAGACTTTAACTTTATTTGTACTTGGACTGAAATTGTATTTGTGATATTGTCAGAACCATGTGTGTGCACAAGTTGTGGGTTGTGGAACCCATATTCGCGGTTTTTATTTAAGTATTATTATTTGTTTAATGTTTATGAATTCTTTTATAAAATGTGGTGGAAAATCTTCTTAATTTTTATTTAATTTGATTCTTAAACTCTCGATTTTTAATTAAATCCTCTTTTAATTAATCTAAATATTCTGCCACGTCACCTCCCGTACTCCGGGACGTGACAGAATGGTATTAGAGCTCAAGGTTATGAACCTTGGGAATTGTGCACACATAGGTTTGACAATGAAATACCTCTGACAGTCCAAGTTTTATTTTTAGAAGTGAGAGAATGGCACCTAGACGTCGTTCGACTGCTGACGCCGAGTTCGGAAATGATGAGAGCATGATGAGGTCTATGTTTGCGGCTTTTCGGCAGATGGCAGCCAGGGCTAGACCGGAAGACTCCAGTGTTGGTAGTCAGCATGCTTTCTTTAAAGAATTTCGGCGGGCGTCTATTCCGACTTTTGATGGCAATGGGGTTCCGCAGTTAGCTGAATATTGGTTGGATTCGATCTTGAAGCATCTAGATACTCTTGGTGTGCCTGAGGAGTATCGTGTGGAGTTTGTGGCGTATAAGCTCGAGGGTGGCGCCAACACCTGGTGGAAACAAACTAAGCGTCTGGAGCGCGGTGGCGATATCAGTTGGGACAAGTTCGAGGAGCTGTTCTATGATCGGTATTTTCCGCAGGGGTATAGAGACCAGAAGGCAGCTGAGTTTTATAGATTGCAGCAGGGTGATCTATCAGTTCGGGAGTATGAGGCAAAGTTTAACGAGTTGGCTAGGTTTGCTCCATCAGCTGTGGCATCGGAGCGTGAGAAATGTATCAAGTTTCAGGAAGGACTCAAGGCTCCTATTCGGCGGTAGTTGGTTGCTCTACGGCTTAGGAGTTTCGGAGAGCTTGTGTCGTCGGCGATCTCCGTGGAGAATGATTACGTGCAGTATTGTGAGGATCGAGCCAAGGCTTCAGGAGGACCACAGAGGAGTGGCAGGAAGAGCACCAGTAGTCATCCAGCTCCGGGGAAAGGCAAGCAAGGCGGTGCGACCAGTGGCAGCAGCAGTTCGTCTGGCAGCGGGCGTAGCAATCCCTACAGCTTTCATTGTCATTTCTGTCAGCAGCCCGGACACATCAAGAGGAATTGCTCGATCAGGAGTGCTCGTCTTGGATCGCAGACCGGGGAGGATGCCAGTCGTTCATCTCAGCCTCAGCCTCAGACCCTACCTCTGCCTCCGTAGTACCCGCAGTTGCAGTATCCACAATTTTCTCCTCAGTAATTCTCATATCCGGCATGGGGGCAGCAGCCGCAGTATTTTCAGCGCAATGTTCCTCAGTATAGAGCTCCGAGTACAGGTAGTGTGCAGTCGTCTCCATCTCAGCAGCATCGGCTGAGTAATCCAGGACCCAGTAATGTCGGTAGAGGAAAAGGGAAGGCGCCAGTGCAGGTTCATGCAATGGCATCTGGAGGGTCAGATTCTCAGACTGGTAACGCGGTTGTTGACGGTATGATCTTGGTTTCTAGATCCTTAGCTCGTGTTTTATTCGATACCGGTGCCTCTCATTCTCTCATTTTGAGTTCTTTTGTACATGCCTTGGGACTAGAAGTAGAAGAGTTTAACGAACCCCTAGTCATAACTTCTCCCTTGGGGCGGGTGTGTGTAAATTGTATGTGTAAATCTTGTAAAATAAAGATTGGGGATGAGATTTTGAAAAGTGATTTGATTATACTCCCCATGAGCTCCTATGATGTAATCCTAGGGATGGACTGGTTGTCCAGGTATAGTGCAGTCGTGGACTGCCAACTTAGAAAAGTGATCCTAGTGTCTGATAGGGGGACGGTAATCACATACCAGGGTGGTGGTGATTGGCTAATGAGTGAGCGTCTCATGAAGTCGTGTCTAGGAGGGCGAAGGAATCTAGGTTGTTGTGCTTTTCTTGTCAATCTAGATTGCGAGCCCTATGTTTCGAAAGGTAGAGTAGTGATTCCGGTGGTTGATGAGTTCGAGGATGTTTTCCCCGATGAGTTATCAGGATTACCACCGCATCGGGAGATTGAGTTTGGTATCGAGTTGTTTCCAGGGACATCACCAATTTCTATGGCACCTTATCGGATGGCGGCAGCAGAAATGAAGGAATTGAGAAAGCAACTTCAGGAGCTTGCTGATAAAGGGTATATTCGGAATAGCACATCTCCATGGGGAGCACCAGTTTTGTTCGCTAAGAAGCACGATGGGACTCTCAGGTTATGTGTGGATTATCGACAGCTGAATCGTGTTACGGTGAAGAACAAGTATCCTTTGCCTAGGATTGATGAGCTATTTGATCAGTTGGGAGGTTCGCGATACTTCTCGAAGATTGATTTGCGTTCAGGTTATCATCAGCTCAGGATCAAGGAAGAGGATATTCCCAAGACAGCTTTTAGGACTCGGTATGGGCACTTCGAGTTTCTGGTTATGTCTTTCGGGTTGACGAATGCTCCGGCAGCTTTTATGGATATGATGAACAGGGTATTTAGGCCGTATCTGGATCAGTTTGTGATCGTGTTCATCGATGATATTCTTGTGTATTCTAAGACTTGGAAGGAGCATGAGCAGCATCTTCGGATCGTGCTTCAGACTTTGCGGGAGCACCAGTTGTATGCTAAGAGGGAAAAATGTGAGTTCTGGTTGACTGAGGTCAAATTTCTGGGTCATGTCATCTCGGAGCATGGTGTTTCAGTGGATCCGTCCAAGATTGAAGCTATATTGGAATGGGAACGACCAAGGAATGTAGCGGAGATTCACAGCTTCTTAGGTCTTGCTGGATATTACAGGAAATTTGTAAAGGACTTTTCAAAGATTGCAGCTCCGTTGACGAGATTGATCAAGAAAAATGTCAGGTTTGAGTGGGATGAAGATTGTGAGCTTGCTTTTCAGGAATTGAAGAACCGGTTGACTTCAGCTCCAGTGTTGATTATTCCTAGCAGTGATGAGCCGTATGAGGTTTATGCTGATGCTTCAGGGCGCGGACTTGGATGTGTGTTGATGCAGCATGGACGTGTGGTTGCATACGGATCGAGACAGCTACGACCTCACGAGCGGAATTATCCTACTCACGATTTAGAGCTTGCGGTAGTGATCTACGCGCTGAAGATTTGGAGATGTTACTTGTATGGAGCATCGTTTCAGGTCTTCTCCGATCACAAGAGTTTGAGATATTTGTTCACTCAGAGGGATCTCAATCTGAGGCAGCGCAGATGGGTGGAGTACATGGAGGATTATGATTTCGCATTGCAGTATCATCCCGGGAAAGCTAATGTGGTCGCGGATGCGCTTAGCAGGAAGTCTTCAGGGATTCTCGCTTGTTTGATTTTTGAGGACTGGAGCAGGGATGCGACAGTGAGTGAGTATCGGCTACTATATCATGAAGATGGTGATCGAGTTTCGTTATATCATGTGGAAGTGACTCCAGCTCTTGTTCGGACGGTGAAGCAAGGTCAGTGGCAGGATCGACATTTGCAGGGGATTTGGTCGCGGATTCAGAACGGAGAGCAGTTCGAGGAATGGAGCGTGCATGCAGATGGATCGTTGTACTTTCAGGAGCGTCTTGCAGTTCCAGTTATCGCCGAGGTGACGAAAGCCGTTCTAGACGAAGCTCATAGGTCTCAGTTCGCTATTCATCCGGGGAGCACCAAGATGTATCGTGATTTGAAGAGGCAGTATTGGTGGAGAGGCATGAAGAAAGATGTTCGCGAGTACGTGGCCAAGTGTTTGACGTGTCTCCAGGTGAAAGCTGAGCATCAGAAGCCTGCAGGTCAGCTTCAGCCGCTTCCTATTCCAGGGTGGAAATGGGAGCATGTGACGATGGATTTCCTCACAGGTTTGCCGAGGACGGAGCAGCGGCATGATGCAGTTTGGGTTGTGGTCGACAGGTTGACGAAATCGGCGCATTTCATTCCGTTTAGGTCGACGTGTTCGAGGAAGATTCTCGGGGAGTTGTATATGCAGAACATTGTGAGGTTGCATGGAGTTCCTTTGTCCATCACCTCTGATCGAGACACCAAGTTTAATGCTAAGTACTGGAGGAGTTTTCAGGAGGCTTTGGGTACAGATTTGAACTTCAGTACGGCATTTCATCCTCAGACTGATGGGCAGTCTGAGCGGGTTATCCAGGTTCTCGAGGATATGTTGCGTGCTTGTGCGTTGGACTTCGGCGGGAATTGGAAGCAATGTTTGCATTTGGCGGAGTTTGCGTACAACAACAGTTATCAGGCGAGTATCGGTATGGCACCATTTGAGGCATTGTATGGGCGACCGTGTCGGTCACCTGTGTGTTGGGCCGAGCCGGAAGATAGAGTTATTCTTGGGCCAGATGAGATTCGTGACGGCAACGAGAAAGTCACGGTGATTCGGGATCGGTTGAGAGCAGCTCAGAGTCTGCAGAAGAGCTACGCAGATAGGAGACATAGACCCTTAGAGTTCGCGGTTGGAGATTTTGTTCTCTTGAGGGTGTCACCTCGTAAGGGAACTATGCGGTTCGGAGTAAGTGGGAAGCTCGCGCCGAGGTATATTGGGCCGTTTGAGATCACTCGGCGAGTTGGTGTGGTCGCTTATCGGCTTGAACTTCCGCCCGAACTTTCTCATGTGCACGATGTGTTTCATGTGTCGATGCTTAGGAAATGTCCACCTGGGCAGGATAAGATAGTATCGTTTCGCGATGTACAAGTTCAGGAGGATACGACAGTACGAAGAAGTGCCGATTCAGATCATCGATCGAAAAGTGATTAGCTTGCGTCGTCGTGAGATACCGTTGGTAAAGGTCGTGTGGCAGCATCACGGGGTTGATGAAGCCACTTGGGAATTAGAGTCGAGTATGCGGGAGCTGTATCCGCATTTGATTTGTTTTTGAGATGAGTTGTAAATTTCGAGGATGAAATTTCTTTTAGGGGTGGAGAGCTGTAACGTCCCGAAATTTATTTAATGTTAATGTAATGTAAATGATGAATTAGTGTGCCATAATTAACGTTTTAACATTTATTAGACTATTTGGTTGGATTTTTGAAATTTGGTTGTTTTGTTAAATTGATGTGTTCAAAAGATTTCTTATTGATTTAAAATGATGTTTTGAGTTTTAAAACACAACAATTTGTAAAATGTTAAAAATACTCTGTTTTGCAAAACCGTGGGCGGCACATGGTTTTCGCATAGTAAAACCGCCCACCGATTTTCTCTATTTATTCCCTTTCTCTCACTCTCTCTCCTCACTCTCCGGTTCTCTTTCTCTCTCGCTCTCTCTCAATTTCTCTCTCTGCAGCCTCTCTCTCTCTCTAATTTCTTCACAAATTTTTAAAACAAATTCAAATCCAAGCTTCGGGATAGCAAGGAGGAAGCTCGGGGACGTGATTCGGCAACCGAGAACGCGGATTGAAGCTTCGATTCGAGGTTAGATTCAAAATTTCTAAACTTTTTACAAAATTTTCAATTTTGTGTGTTTTTGAAATCTAAGTTTGTTTAAGCTTAGAAAACCTTGGGTTTGTGTTAAATGAACTTAGAACAACTAGGATCTAAGCCTAGATTGAAGAAAAACGGATTGAATTCAAGATTTTTCATTTTTCTCCTCTTTTTCTCATTTTTGGATTTTTGAGGATTTTGAGTTTAAATGTTGTTTAAATGATTCCAAACATGTTCTAGAATGTTTTTCTATCAACTATAGTTGTTTTTCATGCCTGGGATTTGAGAAAAACAGGTTGGAATCCGGATTTGGATTTTGGGGATCGAGAAACCCGTGGCTGGGATTTCTGGGTTTTCCCAGTTCGGCAGGCCGAAGTTCATGTTCGGCAGGCCGGAGTGATGATCGGCAGGCCGGTGTTCTTCCGACCGGTAGGCCGAATCTGGGGAAATGTTCGGCAGGCCGAACCTTGTTTCCGGCAGGCCGAACTGTGCAGTTCGGCAGGCCGAAGCAGGGCGTCCGACAGGCCGACCGAGGCATGGAAAAATTTGTGATTTTTATCCGTTTTCACTGTTTTGAACCCTGATTTAAATCCCAACCTTATAGAATGATTTTAAAGGTACAAATGGCACACTAGGACATCATGAAATGATTTAGTAATATAGAATGTCTCAAACTAGATATTAATCGACTTAGTTTGTATCTAGGATCGTTTGTGGTTCCGTGGAGCTAACGTATAGCGGAACGGGATTACGGTGTGGGGCACCGGCACGAGTATTGAGGTAGGACTTCTATCCTATTTCTTTGGTAGCCTGGTTTTGAAATGATTTGGCTTTGAAAAGGATTTCTATCAAAATGTTTTCAACGGTTGTTTGAAAATAGTTTTATCGGTTATATTTTAATATACCGTGATATGAAATGAATTTCATAATAAATGTAATTGACAACACTCGGTAATTGGGTTTTGAATGATAATGATAATAAACACATGGGCATGATGCCATATCAGAGATCGGGTCGTGTGGCGATCGACCTTGGGGGCAGGTCCCGAAACCCAGCTGGGCCACTACGGTGGTGATTTCATGGTTTGCCTAGGTAAAAGTAAACTGGTGTTTTGATTTGACGAGTAGACTGTTCTGTGTCAGAACGGTTCTACTCAATTTATTTATTTATTTATTCAAGTTCCCTTTTTGTATAACTCCTGATAATGTTATGTTTTTGTATTAAACTATTTTATAAACATAGTCCTACTGAGCTTTATAAAACATAGTCCTACTGAGCCTTTCGCTCACGTTTTATTGTTTTAAATTTTCCCCCCTTCTAGGTGGTTTCCCATTTAGGTTTGGAGAAGATTCTTCGGACCGAACTCAGGAGCAATAGGAGAGTTTATTTATATTCTGTATTATTAATCAAGGCATGTAAGACTTTAACTTTATTTGTACTTGGACTGAAATTGTATTTGTGATATTGTCAGAACCATGTGTGTGCACAAGTTGTGGGTTGTGGAACCCATATTCGCGGTTTTTATTTAAGTATTATTATTTGTTTAATGTTTATGAATTCTTTTATAAAATGTGGTGGAAAATCTTCTTAATTTTTATTTAATTTGATTCTTAAACTCTCGATTTTTAATTAAATCCTCTTTTAATTAATCTAAATATTCCGCCACGTCACCTCCCGTACTCCGGGGCGTGACAGTATTGGGGACCTATTTTTTTTTTTTGTCAAATTGTTGTTGTAAGTTTTTTTTTTTTCGTAAGCTAAAATAAAATACCAACTTTTGTTGAAATTAATTAAGTAAGTGGTAAAAATTAGGTCAACAAAATAATTATGATGTAAAGGAATAAAGAAAGATTACCAAAAAATGTTTAATTGAAAGTTTAATCTAGCACACTAATTACCAATTTAGCATACTAATTATCATTAATTAAATTTAGACATTACATTTTCTCGTAATTGATAATTAGCCCTATAGGTTTAGACTTTCCCACCTGCTCCACTCTTTCTCTTGTAAATCCACTTACACCCTATGAGTTTTCCCCTTCGGGAAGACTGACAAGTTTCTAGGCTTGATTAGTCTCTATAGACTCCATCTCAACGTTCATAGCTTCTGTCTAGAGCTTTGAATTAACATCCTCTATAGCCTCTATACAAGTGTAAGGATCCTTGTCATGTTCAACCAATTTAGCCAATTAGGCTTCACCATTGAGTACATACCTTTCAGATTGATGCCCGATCGTCCCACTACGTCGAAGCTCCCTAGGTTGTTGTCCGATAGGTTTTTCTATATTAATTGGATTGGTTTCAACCAGAAGTGATCGAATCATTCACCAACTCCTCGAGTACCACTTTACTTCGAGGCTTAAAGTCATTCATGTAACTTTCCTCAAAGAATGTTGCATTCGTTGAAAACACAACTTTATTTTCTTTTAGGTTATAGAAATTGCCCCCTTTTGTCACTTTTGGATATCCTACAAACAAGCAAATTTCTGAACATGCTTCCAACTTGTTTACTTCCTTGTACAAGACATGAGCCAGACATCCCTATATACGAGTATTGTTTAAGGATGTCTTCTTACTTGTCCACAACTCGTGAAGAGTTTTAGTAAATGATTTTGAAGGCACATTGTTTAAATGATAACATGTGATTTGTAGTGCATATCCCCAAAAGGACAAAGGTAAGGTCGAATAACTCAACATAGACCTAACCATATCTTCCCTATTCCTTCTCTCAGCTACGCTATTCTTCTTAGGAGTGCCTAGTATAGTCAAATAGGATAAAATCTCATTCTCTAATAAGTGTCCTAAGAACTTGATGAGAGATTCTCTGCCTCGATCGAATCGAAGTACCTTTATGGGATTGCCTAATTACTTCTCCGCTTTAACTCGAAACTCCCTAAACTTGTCAAAAGTTTTGCTTTTATGATGCATTAGGTACACATACCTATATCTTGAGTAATCATCAATAAAAGTGACAAAGTACTTATATCCTCCACATGCCTTAATGTTTAGGGACCATAAACATCACTATGCATAAGATGGAGAACCCTTTTGTCCCTGTTGCCCTTGACCTAGAAGGTCTTCTAGGTCATTTTGCCCTCTAAACAAGATTCACATTGTGATATAGATTCCACCTCTAAGTGACTTAAAGGTTCATCCCTTACTAACCTTTGAATCCTATTTAGGCTAATATGACCTAATCGCAAATGCTAAAGATAAGTCTTATTGGAGTGAGAAGTTATAAGTCTTTTAGAGTTGTTATTATCCTTAAAGTTCAGCAGTGAGTTCATTTTAGGTTTGATAAAATATAGATTGTTTTGCATCCATCCATCATAGATAAAAGATTTGTTTTTTTGAATCATAACTTCATTATTAAAAGACACTGAATAGGAGACTTTAAATAAACAAGCTACAGATGTTAAATTCCTTTTGAGTTTAGGAACATAAAAAAATCTTTCAAAACTAAAAATCCTATAATTATCAAAGTAAAGATGAATGTTTCCTACTGTTTCAGCCAACACCAAGGATCCATCACCCATCAACAATGTGAAATCCTCATGCAATAGACTTCTTGTACCTTTGACCCCTGTAGAGAAATAGAAACATGATTAGTTACTCCAAAATCTATGACCTAAGTATCACTTGATTCCTTAACTAAATAAGTTTTAATAACCAAAAATTCACGCTTACCTCCTCGTGAAAAGAACATGCAATTCATCTTTATGTGCCCAACTCTCCGGCAAAAAAAGCACTTTAGCTTCTTAGGGTTCTTCTTTTTCTTCTTCTTGTCCTTTCCTTTTGCCAAGATAAAAGACCTCCCGTTCTCAGCTCTCTGCTTCTTTCCAGTCCCTAGGTTAGGATTGCAGCCAAATGTAGCTGCCAAGTTAGCCTCACCACCAGCAGGAGTTTCCTTGATCAGATTTTCAAACTCATTTAATTGCTTCATTAGCTCTATCAAGGTCCCATCTTATCTATTGCTTAAATTATATGAGGCACTAAACAGGATGAACTTTTTAGATAGAGTCTTAAAGACTATAGTAATCTGTGACTTAGCATCAATGTCAGCTCCATGGGTTTGAACCTCAGCAAGTAACCCATGACTAACATCATATGCTCCTTCATAGTAGTCCCCGGTCTTTGTTTGTAGTTTAAGAGTTTCCAAAGAGCCCCTTGCCATTTCGTTAGGGCTTGACCTCCAAACATGTCTTCTAGATTGTCCATGATCTCCTTAGTAGTCTCATAATCCTCTTATTAAGCTTGCAGCACATTATTTATGCTAGCTATAACGTAAAAGGTGGCCAGATCATTTGCATCTTTCTAGGGATCATACGCTTGGTTTTACTCATCTATGGATTCCCTAGTAGGTTGAGGAGGACATGGTCCTGTCAGCATAAATTCTTGTTTCTCAAAGGAAAGGACGATATTCAGGTTCCAGGACGATATTCAAGTTCCTTTTCCAATCATTATAATTGTCGCAAGTTAACATGTTCTTATCGAGTGTCGATGATAAAGCGCTTTTAGACATTTTAATCTCCAATATACATTCATATACCAAATATAATTGAACATTCTACAACAGTTTAGCAAGATAACACAAAGAAGGAAACATACAATTGTGTTTATATGTCAAAGCCTTGAAAATATCAAAACCTTACAATGATAATTACCAACTCAGAATTCAACAGGCTACCTAGAAGAGTCTTGCCAAATTCAATTAAGAACATGGATCCCCCCCGAATACTATATGCCATCCCAGGCCCATTGGTAACGCCCCAAAACGTTTCTCTTTAAACGGCGTACGTTTGTCGTATAGAAAAGTTGTCGTATCCACAGGGAGGTGAAAATTTGTAACTCGAGAGATTGTTAAAAATAAACGTTCAAAAAGGCAAGCACTTTTTAAAAGCAAAGTTTAAAAGTAAAATAAATATTTTTGTGATTTTTTTATTCAAAATTTAAAACATAAAATTAAAGTGGTGAAGCTGTGAGAATCCCTTATATGTTTTGCAACTGATATGGAATTTTAACTCTAATTAATAATTATCTAAAGCATTTGATTTATTATATCTTTTTTCATTAATTGCAAGCACTTTTTACTAATTATATAGGTCAACCGAGAGCGACCATATAGCAAACCATAATACAGTAAGGGTTTTCCTATAAAAACTAGCAAAATAATCATCTCTCACTAATGATTTAGTGCACTAATTATGAAAATTATAACCGCTGTCACTCAATTATAATTAACATAATTTTAAGATAGAAAAAATAATAACAAATCAAAATTAATATATTTTTATGGAATAAATTATTGCATTAATTTCGGCAGCACCTCAACTTATTAATTGGTTTAAGAATACACTATGTCATCCTCTGTCTACAATAAATCAAGAATTACTAAGCATTTACTGTGCCAGTCTATGCCTATAATGTAGCAGAAACTCAACTTAAAAAACGAGCATGACTTCAGTATTATTAATATTAATTATGCAACACAATTAAATTACATAAAGAATGCATGATTGAATTTATGCATGATTGAATTTATGCAAGAATTAGACAGCATAACAATATTAATAATAATTATTAAAAATAAAAAGATATAATTTATTCCACAAAATATAAGCATTACAAAACAGATATTATTCCACAAAGTACTATGCATACAAGATCATCTCTCTACCTCACAGACTCTCTATACTAATTTAAGCATTATTTTATTATTATTTTTTTACCTAAGAAGATACTGCTGAGTCTAACTCAGTAGAAAGAAAAAGAATGGGAAAGAGGGCCAAAGGCCTGAAGGTGTGCCTTTTTTGAAGGGAGAATGCAAGGCTATTTATAGCCTTAAAAATTACTGTTTTTACTTTTTTATTTTTCTATTTTTATTTTTTTTTAACGCTGAAACGCGTCTTCGGAGCGCAAGTTTGGGTTTATAATTCAGTGCATCGCATATCACGGTAGCACAGAATAGGTGCAATCTAAACCGTTCATTTCGTGATCCAACAGTCAACAGCCAATCGCGAGAGTGGGCCCAGGTGGGGCCAGTGGGACTAATATTGAAGACCGTTAGATTAGTCTTGGCCATCGCACCGAACGGCTGGAAGAACGGCTGTATGTGGAGATGACCGCATGCGAGCAGACACTACCTAAGATTCCCTATGACGTGCGTGAGACTTGTCGGCACGTGTTGTGCACGCGCAATCAGATTTCGACACATGGACAGCATTGCGAAGGCTGACGCACCGGATGATGCATTTACACGTGTCTCTTCCTCAAACAGTTACGATTAATTTGGCAATGAATCCAACGGTCAGAAAATTACCACGTGTCCCATTTAATTTAAATTCAAATTTTCTTTATCTTTTTTGATGCATTTGATGTCTGATTTTATCCATTTTGGTGTCGTTTTGCTCCGTTTTTCCTCTAGATTTCATATCTAAAAATCACAAACATGCTAATATTAATTATTTTACAAACATAATATTTACAAAAATATTAAAAATATTTATTTTACATAAAAACACGCAAAAATAAATAAAAACTCTTAAAATTTTCCGTCTCTTACAGTTTGACACATATATAAATTTTATGACTTGAAAATATTTTTAGAAATTACTAAAAATATAATAAGACATATTTACAAACTTAAAACACACTATCAAATGCACTAAAACTTGAAATAAAATAACCGCATCACTTTTACGGTTTTAACTATTTACAGACTAGACACTTATTTAACATACAGAAACGACTCCAAAAATTACTTAAAATTCTTTTAAACATAAAAACACACTAAAAATACATTTTTAAACACATTTACACACTAAGACACAAAAATACTAATTAACACAAAATGCTATTAATTAGAGGATTTAATGAGAAATAAAAGTATAAATAAATGATTTAAGCCTTAGAAAATGTACACTTTTACAGTCTCATCACACCCCTCAACCAGCTTATTGCTAGTCCCTAGCAATTAAAGCGATAGAATTTTGAAATGATTTACTAAATATTCATACAATGAAATTCATTTAACTATAATTTGAGTTATCTAACTAGATAAACTAACAAAACCAAAATTTTATTTGAACAATTTATATGCTATTTAACAAAATGTATATAAGCTAGACTTAGTACAGAAAAGGGAGATAATGAATAATTATGAAGTTTCATCCAAAACTAGAAATAATATTGTTATGATATTTTGCATTCAAATCACTCTTGTGGGCAGCAACATTTCAAATTTATTTAGAACAATTAAGAAGTATAAAAATAAAAATATTGACAAACTTTACATATGTGGATAGTGCAATGTTTGGCTTCCTTAAGCTTTCTCCATAACCCATTAAACGAGCTTTGGGTTAGTAACTCCTAGACCGGTTGGTCTAAGGTACTAGGTGTTAAAGTACCCCTTAGAACTTACTTACTCGAGTTAAAGAGGCTACAAAACCACACTTATCCAACTTTATTATTACACACTTTATTTATTTACAATTTTTTTTCTTTTTATTCTACTTTTTTTTCTTTGTTATTTTAACTAGTTTATTAATTTTGAAAATATTGCTGCCTTTATTTGTTCATCTTCACAAAATAACAAAACTCAAATATTCATAGCTTTGACTTACCACCACAATTAAACATTACAATGCGTGTGTGAAAAGAATGGCTTACAAATACTTTAAAAAATAAACACTTAAAAATTTTAAATAAAACCAAAGTTTTGAGAGTCCATAAAATTAGATAATCAAAAGAATAGAAAAATAATATTACATTAATATGAAATTTAGAAATCAAAACAAAATAATAAAACATTAATTACTAAGAAATTATTATTTACAAAACATTTATTTTATTTTATTTTTAAATTTTATGACTCACAAAAATAACACACAAACATGAAAAATGCACAAAAATCTAGAGCAAAATAAAAAATATGGGCAAAAATTGAAAAATTTTGGCTCAACATTGAAGCACAAATCTCATATGCACAACTTTGAAGTACAACCCTCTCATGCATAACTTTTAAGCACAACCCTATCCCCCAACCTAAAATATACATTATTCAAAATGAATAAAAGAATGGTGAAAGTAGCAAAAATATTACCTGAATCAGCACAGCTGCAGAGATGATCTGTAGCAGACTTAACAAACAAAAACTAAAATAAACACACATTTTTTGTTGAAATTTATTTGAAAATCCAAGCCAATTGCATTTACAAAATTAAATTTATTAGAATGCATCACGAGAGAAAACAATTTAACTCCTTAACTCAGCCAGTCTGAACAAATTTAATTAATAGCCTTCATTTTAAATTTTCAAAACAAATTTCATTTTTTTTTAAAGAAAATCAACATAGTACACAATAACACAAAAAAAATATATGATAAACTATATTACAAAGAAGGGAAGGTAAAGATATTACTTTGAAAGTGTTTTCCCATCGCTTGATCCTCTGAATATAGCAAATCTTTCTTTTAACTCCGCTTTTGGTGGGCAGTCGTCAAAGAGCGGTTTCCTTCCATAGTAAGTATCGAAAGACACCACATATGGGTCTTGTGTGAACATGCCCTCAAGATTGGGAAAATATGAAACACTTGAATTCATGCAACTTAGACTCATTTTACATTCTTGGTAGGTCCTTAAAAACAATGCTAGAGACAGTGGAGGAGGTGGTGGCCATATAGGATCTTGGCAAACTTCGTCTTGGGTGAATTCTTGTGGCAACTGAGGTTGAGAATCTAAGACTAAGGGTGATGATTGTTCCTGTTCTATAGCTAAGTCTTCATTCTCTTCCTTACATTCCTCTCCTAAAAGTTGTTCCTTAAAATAGGTGGGTTCTAAAGTTTCTTCTTCAATGACTAGGACAACTATTCCTTCCTCGCTCATAGAAGCAATATGATATTCAAGCCTAACTAATTCTATTCTTCTCATGGTTTCTATATATTTTTCTACAGTTTCTTCCAATGTTTCTAAGGTTTCTTCTAGATTCATCCTATTTGGGTCACTATATGTTTCATGCAAATCAAAATTTGACTCCAAAATTTCGTGTTGATTTTCAAGCCAAGGTTCTAAAAAATTTGAATTGTTCTCCCAAAATAAATTGTTCCTAGAACTATTCAATTTCCAATAATCATATTCGGCCATATCTTCCAACATAAAATAGGCTTCGTCGATAGGTAATTGGTAAAAACCGGTGGTACCATCTCCTCTCTCTACCCAATTTCTAGTTTCAAGGCTTAACCTATATATGAAAATTTCTAAAAGATAATCCCTAGAAAAACCATGGTGAGGATACCTATCTAGCAAGTCTTTAAATCTCCACCAAGCACTATAAAATGGTTCTAAGTGTTGTTGGGAAAAATTTGCAATGATTTCTCTATGAACTTCCCAATAATTTTTTTTAAAGAAAATTTTTTCAAGCAGAATAATGCTCAATTAATTGGATTCCCATATTGTTGGGGCATCACAGTGGACACACTCAGAATTCCCAACTTTCTTAGGCAAGGGTGTTAGCCTTATGGTCGTAGAATCAAGTCCGAACGATGGGCCTTTTTGACAGAATCCAACAAATTTTATAATTATCCAAACTTGCAAAACAAAAGACAGAATGCAAAGCTTTTCTTTATCCGAAACGAATAAAGTAGTGAGTGAAAAGCATCCGTCTGTTTTTTTTTATTATTATTTTTATTTTTTAAATCTTTTTTTAAATTTTTTTTAAATTTTTAATTTTTTTTTATTTTTTAATAATACACACAAATTAAAAATGCAAATAATTAAAATAATATTTACAAAGGATAGGGATAGATTACTTACCTATTTTTTTGTTTAATTCAGCAATCTGACAGAGCAACGGCACCTCCCCGGCAACAGCGCCAAAATTTGGGTGGTAACGCCCCAAAATGTTTCTCTTTAAACGACGGATGTTTGTAGTATAGAAAAGTTGTCGTATTCACAGGGAGGTGAAAATTTGTAACTCGAGAGATTGTTAAAAATAAACATTCAAAAAGGCAAGCACTTTTTAAAAGCAAATAAAGTGGTGAAGCTTTGAGAATCCCTTGTATGTTTTGCAAATAATATGGAATTTTAACTCTAATTAATAATTATCTAAAGCATTTGATTTATTATATCTTTTCTCATTAATTGCAAGCACTTTTTACTAATTATATAGGTCAACCGAGAGCGACAATATAGCAAGCCATAATGCAGTAAGGGTTTTCCTATAAAAACTAGCAAAATAATCATCTCTCACTAATGATTTAGTGCATTAATTATGAAAATTATAACCGCTATCACTCAATTATAATTAACATAATTTTAAGATAGAAAAAATAATAACAAATCAAAATTAATATATTTTTATGGAATAAATTATTGAGTTAATTTCGACAGCACCTCGACTTATTAATTGGTTTAAGAATACACTATGCCATCCTCTGTCTACAATAAATCAAGAATTACTAAGCATTTATTGTGCCAGTCTATGTCTATAATGCAGTAGAAACTCAACTTAATAAACGAGCATGACTTCAGTATTATTAATATTTATTATGTAACACAATTAAATTTCATTAAGAAAGCATGACTGAATTTATACAAGAATTATACAGCATAACAATATTGATAATAATTATTAAAAACATAAAGATATAATTTATTCAACAAAATATAAGCATTACAAAATAGATATAGAGATAAAATCCATACCAAAGTACTATGCATACAAGATCATCTCTCTGCCTCGCCAGATTCTCTAAACTAATTTAAGCATTATTTTATTATTATTTTTTTTATCTAAGAAGATACTGCTGAGTCTAACTCAGCAGAAAGAAAAAGAATGTGAAAGAGGGCCAAAGGCCTGAAGGTGTGCCTTTTTTGAAGGGAGAATGCAAGGCTATTTATAGCCTTAAAAATTACTGTTTTTACTTTTTTATTTTTTTATTTTTATTTTTTAAAAAGCTGAAACGCATCTTCGGAGTGCAAGTTTGGGTATATAATCCAGTGCATCGCATATCACGGTAGCACAGAATAGGCGCAATCTAAACCGTACATTTCACGATCCAACGGTCAACAGGCAAGCGTAAGAGTGGGCCCAGGTGGGGCCAGTGGGACAAATATTGAAGACCGTTAGATTAGTCTTGGCCATCGCATCGAATGGCTGTATGTGCAGATGACTACACGCGAGCAGACACTGCCTAAGATTCCCCCCGACGCGTGTGAGACTTGTCGGCACGTGTTGTGCACGCGTGAATCAGATTTTGACATGTGGACAGCACTACGAGACTTGGCTGACGCACCGGATGACGCATTTACACGTGTCTCTTCCTCGGATGGTCACGATTAATTTGGCAGTGAATCCAACGGTTAGAAAATTGCCACGTGTCCCATTTAATTGAAATTCAAATTTTTTTTTATCTTTTTGATGCATTTGATGTCTGATTTTATCTGTTTTGGTGTCGTTTTGCTCCGTTTTTCCTCTAGATTTTAAATTTAAAAATCACAAACACACTAATATTAATTATTTTACAAAGATAATATTTACAAAAATATTAAAAATATTTATTTTACATTAAAACATACAAAAATATATAAAAACTCCTAAAATTTTCAGTCTCTTACGGTTTGACACAGATATAATTTTTATGACTTAAAAATATTTTTAAAAATTACAAAAAATATAATAAGACATATTTACAAACTTAAAACACACTATCAAATACACTAAAACTTGAAATAAAATAACCGCATTACTTTTAAGGTTTTAACTATTTACAGACTAGACACTTATTTAACATACAGAAACGATTCCAAAAATTACTTAAAATTCTTTTAAACATAAAAACACAATAAAAATACATTTTTAAACACATTTATACACTAAGACACAAAAATACTAATTAACACAAAATGCTATTAATTAGAGGATTTAATGAGAAATAAAAGCATAAATAAATGATTTAAGCCTTAGAAAATGTACACTTTTATAGTCTCATCACACCCACCAACTAGCTTATTGCTAGTCCCTAGCAATTAAAGCGATAGAATTTTGAAATGATTTACTAAATATTCATACAATGAAATTCATTTAACTATAATTTGAGTTATCTAACTAGATAAACTAACAAAACCAAAATTTTATTTGAACAATTTATATGCTATTTAACAAAATGTATATAAGCTAGACTTAGTAGAGAAAAGGGAGATAATGAATAATTATGAAGTTTCATCCAAAACTAGACATAATATTGTTATGATATTTTGCTTCAAATCACTCCTGCAGGCAGCAACATTTCAAATTTATTTAGAACAATTAAGAAGCATAAAAATAAAAATACTTACAAACTTTACATTTGTGGATAGTGCAATGTTTGGCTCCCTTAAGCTTTTTCCATAACCCATTTAACGAGCTTTGGGCTAGTAACTCCCAGACCGGTTGGTCTAAGGTACTTGGTGTTAAAGCACCCCTTAGAACTTACTTACTCGAGTTAAAGAGGCTACAAAACCAAACTTATCCAACTTTATTATTATACACACTTTATTTATTTACAATTTTTTTTTCTTTTTATTCTACTTTTTTTTTCTTTTTTTTTAACTAGTTTATTAATTTTGAAAATATTGCTGCCTTTATTTGTTCATCTTCACAAAATAATAAAACTCAAATATTCATAGCTTTGACTTACCACCACAATTAAACATTACAATGCGTGTGTGAAAAGAATGGCTTACAAATACTTTAAAAAATAAACACTTAAAAATGTTAAATAAAACCAAAGTTTTAAGAGTCCATAAAATTAGATAATCCAAAGAATAGAAAAATAATATTACATTCATATGAAATTCAGAAATCAAAACAAAATAATAACATATTAATTACTAAGAAACTATTATTTACAAAACATTATTTTATTTTATTTTTAAATTTTATGACTCACAAAAATAACACACAAAAATGAAAAATGCACAAAAATCTGGAGCAAAATAAAAAATATGGGCAAAAATTGAAAAATTTTGGCTCAATATTGAAGCACAAATCTCATATGCATAACTTTGAAGTACAACCCTCTCATGCATAACTTTTAAGCATAACCCTCTCCCCTCAACCTAAAATATACATTATTCAAAATGAATAAAAGAATGGTGAAAGCAAGAAAAATATTACCTAAATCGGCACAGCTACAGAGATGATCTGTAGCAGACTTAACAAACAAAAACTAAAATCAACACACATGTTTTGTTGAAATTTATTTGAAAATCCAAAGCAATTGTATTTACAAAATTAATTTTATTAGAATGCGTCTCGAGAGAAAACAATTTAACTACTTAACTCAGCCATTCTGAACAAATTTAATTAATAGCCATCATTTTAAATTTTCAAAACAAATTTCATTTTTTTTAAAGAAAATCAACATAGCACACAACAACACAAAAAAAAATATATTATAAACTATATTACAAAGAAGGTAAGGTAAAGATATTACTTTGAAAGTGTTTTCCCATCGCTTGATCCTCTGAAAACAGCAAATCTTTCTTCCAACTCCGCTTTTCGGTGGACAGTCGTCAAAGAGCGGTTTCCTTCCGTAGTAAGTATCGAAAGACACCACATATGAGTCTTGTGTGAACATGCCCTCAAGATTGGGAAAATATGAAACACTTGAATTCATGCAACTTAGACTCATTTTACATTCTTGGTAGGTCCTTAAAAACAATGCTAGAGACAGTGGAGGAGGTGGTGGCCACATAGGATCTTGGTAAACATCGTCTTTGGTGAATTCTTGTGGCAACTGAGGTTGAGAATCTAAGACTAAGGGTGATGATTGTTCTTGTTCTATAGCTAAGTCTTCATTCTCTTCCATACATTCCTCTCCTAAAAGTTGTTCCTTAAAATAGGTGGGTTCTAAAGTTTCTTCTTCAATGACTAGGAGAACTATTCCTTCCTCGCTCATAGAATCAATATGATATTCAAGCCTATCTAATTCTATTCTTCTCATGGTTTCTATATATTTTTCTACAGTTTCTTCCAATGTTTCTAAGGTTTCTTCTAGATTCATCCTATTTAGGTCACTATATGTTTATTGCAATTCAAAATTTGACTCCAAAATTTCAGGTTGATTTTCAGGCCAAGGTTCTGAAAAATTTGAATTGTTCTCCCAAAATAAATTGTTCCTAGAACTATTCAATTTCCAATAATCATATTCGGCCATATCTTCCAACATATAATAGGCTTTGTCGATAGGTAATTGGTAAAAACCGGTGGTACCATCTCCTCTCTCTACCCAATTTCTAGTTTCAAGACTTAACCTATATATGAAAATTTCTAAAAGATAATCCCTAGAAAAACCATGGTGAGGATACCTATCTAGCAAGTCTTTAAATCTCCACCAAGTACTATAAAATGGTTCTAAGTGTTGTTGGGAAAAATTTGCAATGATTTCTCTATGAACTTCCCAATAATTTTTTTTTTTGGATTTTTTTTAAATTTTTAATCTTATTAATTTTTTTTTAAAGAAAATTTTTTCAAGCAGAATAATGCTCAATTAATTGGATTCCCAGATCGTTGGGAAGTCACAGTGGACACGCCTAGAATTCCCAACTTTCTTAGGCAATGGTGTTAGCCTTATGGTCGTAGGATCAAGTCCCAACAATGGGCCTTTTTGACAGAATCTAACAAATTTTATAATTACCCAAACTTGCAAAACAAAAGACAGAATGCAAAACTTTTCTTTATCTGAAACGAATAAAGTAGTGATTGAAAAGCATCCGTCTGTTTTTTTAATTTTTTAATTTTTTCTTTTTTTTAATTTTTTTTATTTTTTTAAATAATAAACACACAAATTAAAAATACAAATAATTAAAATAATATTTACAAAGGATACGGATAGATTACTTACTTGTTTTTCCATTAAATTCAGCAATCTGAACAGAGCAACGACACCTCCCCGGCAATGGCGCCAAAATTTGGGTGGTAACGCCCCAAAATGTTTCCCTTTAAATGGCGGACGTTTGTAGTGTAGAAAAGTTGTCATATCCACAGGGAGGTGAAAATTTGTAACTCGAGAGATTGTTAAAAATAAACGTTCAAAAATGCAAGCACTTTTTAAAAGCAAAGTTTAAAAGTAAAATAAATATTTTTGTGATTTTTTTATTCAAAACTTAAAATGTAAAATTAATGTGGTGAAGCTTTGAGAATCCCTTGTATGTTTTGCAAATGATATGGAATTTTAACTCTAATTAATAATTATCTAAAGCATTTGATTTATTATATCTTTTCTCATTAATTGCAAGCACTTTTTACGAATTATATAGCTCAACCGAGAGCGACAATATAGCAAGCCATAATGCAGTAAGGGTTTTCCTATAAAAACTAGCAAAATAATCATCTCTCACTAATGATTTAGTGCATTAATTATGAAAATTATAACCACTATCACTCAATTATACTAAACATAATTTTAAGAGAGAAAAAATAATAACAAATCAAAATTAATATATTTTTATGGAATAAATTATTGCATTAATTTCGGCAGCACCTCAACTTATTAATTGGTTTAAGAATACACTATGCCAATCCTCTGTCTACAATAAATCAAGAATTACTAAAGATTTACTATGCCAGTCTATGTCTATAATGTAGTAGAAACTCAACTTAATAAACGAGCATGACTTCAGCATTATTATTATTAATTATGCAACACAATTAAATTACATAAAGAAAGCATGACTGAATTTATGCAAGAATTGGACAGCATAACAATATTAATAATAATTATTAAAAACATAAAGACATAATTTATTCCACAAAATATAAGCATTACAAAATAGATATAGAGATAAAATCCATATCAAAGTACTATGCATACAAGATCATCTCTCTGCCTTCCTAGACGCTCTATACTAATTGAAGCATTATTTTATTATTATTTTTTTACCTAAGAAGATACTGCTGAGTCTAACTCAGCAGAAAAAAAAAGAATGGGAAAGAGGGCCAAAGGCCCGAAGGTGTGCCATTTTTGAGGGAGAATGCAAGGCTATTTATAGCCTTAAAAATTATTGTTTTTACTTTTTTATTTTTTTTATTTTTATTTTTTTTAAAGCTGAAACGCGTCTTCGGAGTGCAAGTTTGGGTTTATAATCCAGTGCATCGCATATCACGGTAGCACAGAACAGGTGCAATCTAAACCGTTCATTTCGCGATCCAACGGTCAATAGGCAAGTGCAAGAGTGGGCCCAGGTGGGGCCAGTGGGACTAATATTGAAGACCGTTAGATTAGTCTTGGCCATCGCATCGAATGGCTGGTAGAACGGCTATAGGTGGAGACGACTGCATGCAAGCAGACGCTGCCTATGATTCCCACTGACGCGCTTGAGACTTGTTGACACGTGTTGTGCATGCGCGAATCAGATTTCGACACGTGGACAGCACTGCGAGACTCGGCTGACGCACCGAATGACGCATTCACACGCGTCTCTTCCTCGGACAGTCATGATTAATTTGGCAGTGAATCCAACGGTCAGAAAATTGTCACGTGTCCCATTTAATTTAAATTCAAATTTTCTTTATCTTTTTGATTCATTTGATGTCCGATTTTATCCGTTTTGCTGCGTTTTTCCTCTAGATTTTAAATTTAAAAATCACAAACACACAAATATTAATTATTTTACAAACATAATAATTACAAAAATATTAAAAATATTTATTTTACATTAAAACATACAAAAATAAATAAAAACTCTTAAAATTTCCAGTCTCTTACGGTTTGACATAGATATAATTTTTATGACTTAAAAATATTTTTAGAAATTACTAAAAATATAATAGGACATATTTACAAACTTAAAACACACTATCAAAAACACTAAAACTTGAAATAAAATAACCACATTACTTTTATGGTTTTAACTATTTATAGACTAGACACTTATTTAACATATAGAAACGACTCCAAAAATTACTTAAAATTCTTTTAAACATAAAAACACACTAAAAATACATTTTTAACACATTTACACACTAAGACACAAAAATACTAATTAACACAAAATGCTATTAATTAGAGAATTTAATGAGAAATAAAAGCATAAATAAATTATTTAAGCCTTAGAAAATGTACACTTTTACAGTCTCATCACACCACCCAACCAGCTTATTGCTAGTCCCTAGCAATTAAAGCGATAGATTTTGAATGATTTACTAAATATTCATACAATGAAATTCATTTAACTATAATTTGAGTTATCTAACTAGATAAACTAACAAAAGCAAAATTTTATTTGAACAATTTATATGCTATTTAACAAAATGTATATTAGCTAGACTTTGTACAGAAAAGGGAGATAATGAATAATTATGAAGTTTCATCCAAAACTAGAAATAATATTGTTATGATATTTTGCTTCAAATCACTCATGTAGGCAGCAACATTTCAAATTTATTTAGAACAATTAAGAAGCATAAAAATAAAAATATTTACAAACTTTACATTTGTGGACAGGGCAATGTTTGGCTCCCTTAAGCTTTCTCCATAACCCATTTAACGAGCTTTGGGTTAGTAACTCCCAGACCGGTTGGTCTAAGGTACTAGGTGTTAAAGCACCCCTTAGAACTTACTTACTCGAGTTAAAGAGGCTACAAAACCAAACTTATCCAACTTTATTAATATACACACTTTATTTATTTACAATTTTTTTTCTTTTTATTCTACTATTTTTTTTCTCTTTTATTTTAACTAGTTTATTAATTTTGAAAATATTGCTGCCTTTATTTGTTCATCTTCACAAAATAACAAAACTCAAATATTCATAGGTTTGACTTACCACGACAATTAAACATTACAATGCGTGCGTGAAAAGAATGGCTTACAAATACTTTGAAAAATAAACACTTAAAAATGTTAAATAAAACCAAAGTTTTAAGAGTCCATAAAATTAGATAATCCAAAGAATAGAAAAATAATATTACATTAATATGAAATTCAGAAATCGAAACAAAATAATAACACATTAATTACTAAGAAACTATTATTTACAAAACATTTTTTTATTTTATTTTTAAATTTTATGACTCACAAAAATAACACACAAAAATGAAAAATGCACAAAAATCTAGAGCAAAATAAAAAATATGGGCAAAAATTGAAAAATTTTGGCTCAACGTTGAAGCACAAATCTCATATGCACAACTTTGAAGTACAACCCTCTCATGCATAACTTTTAAGCACAACCCTCTCCCCCCAACCTAAAATATACATTATTGAAAATTAATAAAAGAATGGTGAAAGCAGGAAAAATATTGCCTAAATCAGCACAGCTGCAGAGATGATCTGTAGCAGACTTAACAAACAAAAACTAAAATAAACACACATTTTTTGTTGAAATTTATTTGAAAATCCAAACCAATTGCATTTACAAACTTAAATTTATTAGAATATGTCTCGAGAGAAAACAATTTAACTCCTTAACTTAGCCATTCTGAACAAATTTAATTAATAGCCTTCATTTTAAATTTTCAAAACAACTTTCATTTTTTTTAAAGAAAATCAACATAGCACACAACAACACAAAAAAAATATATTATAAACTATATTACAAAGAAGTGAAGGTAAAGATGTTACTTTGAAAATGTTTTCCCATCGCTTGATCCTCTGAATACAGCAAATCTTTCTTTCAACTCCGCTTTTGGTGGACAAATGTCAAAGAGCGGTTTCCTTCCATAGTAAGTATTGAAAGACACCACATATGGGTCTTGTGTGAACATGCCCTCAAGATTGGGAAAATATGAAACACTTGAATTCATGCAACTTAGACTCATTTTACATTCTTGGTAGGTCCTTAAAAACAATGCTAGAGACAGTGGAGGAGGTGGTGGCCACATAGGATCTTGGTAAACATCGTCTTTGGTGAATTCTTGTGGCAACTAAGGTTGAGAATCTAAGACTAAGGGTGATGATTGTTCCTGTTCTATAGCTAAGTCTTCATTCTCTTCCATACATTCCTCTCCTAAAAGTTGTTCCTTAAAATAGGTGGGTTCTAAAGTTTCTTCTTCAATGACTAGGACAACTATTCCTTCCTCACTCATAGAATCAATATGATATTCAAGCCTATCTAATTCTATTCTTCTCATGGTTTTCATATATTTTTCTACAGTTTCTTCCAATGTTTCTAAGGTTTCTTCAAGATTCATCCTATTTGGGTCACTATATGTTTATTGCAATTCAAAATTTGACTCCAAAATTGCGGGTTGATTTTCAGGCCAAGGTTCTAAAAAATTTGAATTGTTCTCCCAAAATAAATTGTTCCTAGAACTATTCAATTTCCAATAATCATATTCGGCCATATCTTCCAACATATAATAGGCTTTGTCGATAGGTAATTGGTAAAAACCGGTGGTACCATCTCCTCTCTCTACCCAATTTCTAGTTTCAAGACTTAACCTATATATGAAAATTTTTAAAAGATAATCCCTAGAAAAACCATGGTGAGGATACCTATCTAGCAAGTCTTTAAATCTCCACCAAATATTATAAAATGGTTCTAAGTGTTGTTGGGAAAAATTTGCAATGATTTCTCTATGAACTTCCCAATACTTTTTTTTTTGAATTTTTTGAATTTTTTAATCTTATTAATTTTTTTTTAAAGAAAAAATTTTCAAGCAGAATAATGCTCAATTAATTGGATTCCCAGATCATTGGGACATCACAGTGGACACGCTTAGAATTCTCAACTTTCTTAGGCAAGGGTGTTAGCCTTATGTTCGTAGGATCAAGTCCCAAAGATGGGCCTTTTTGACAGAATCTAACAAATTTTACAATTACCCAAACTTGCAAAACAAAAGACGGAATGCAAAGCTTTTCTTTATCCGAAACGAATAAAGTAGTGAGTGAAAAGCATCCGTCTGTTTTTTTAACTTTTTATTTTTTTCTTTTTTTTAAATTTTTTTAAATTTTTTTTAAATTTTTTTATTTTTTTATTTTTTTAATAATAAACACACAAATTAAAAATGCAAATAATTAAAATAATATTTACAAAGGATAAGGATAGATTACTTACCTGTTTTTTTGTTTAGTTTTGCAATCTGACAGAGCAACGGCACCTCCCCGGCAATGGCGCCAAAATTTGGATGGTAACGCCCCAAAATGTTTCTCTTTAAATGGCGGACGTTTGTAGTATAGAAAAGTTGTCGTATCCACAAGGAGGTGAAAATTTGTAACTCGAGAGATTGTTAAAAATAAACGTTCAAAAAGACAAGCACTTTTTAAAAGCAAAGTTTAAAAGTAAAATAAATATTTTTGTGATTTTTTTATTCAAAATTTAAAACGTAAAATTAAAGTGGTGAAGCTTTGAGAATCCCTTGTATGTTTTGCAAATGATATGGAATTTTAACTCTAATTAATAATTATCTAAAGCATTTGATTTATTATATCTTTTCTCATTAATTGCAAGCACTTTTTACTAATTATATAGGTCAACCAAGAGCGACAATATACCAAGCTATCATGTAGTAAGGGTTTTCCTATAAAAACTAGCAAAATAATCATCTCTCACTAATGATTTAGTGCATTAATTATGAAAATTATAACCGCTATCACTCAATTATAATTAACATAATTTTAAGAGAGAAAAAATAATAACAAATCAAAATTAATATATTTTTATGGAATAAATTATTGCGTTAACTTCGGCAGTACCTCGACTTATTAATTAGTTTAAGAATATTCTATACCATCATCTGTCTACAATAAATCAAGAATTACTAAGCATTTATTGTGCCAGTCTATGTCATAATGCAGTAGAAACTCAACTTAATAAACGAGCATGACTTCAGTATTATTAACATTGATTATGCAACACAATTAAATTACATAAAGAAAGTATGACTGAATTTATGCAAGAATTGGACAGCATAACAATAATAATTATTAAAAACATAAAGATATAATTTATTCCACAAAATATAAGCATTACAAAATAGATATAGAGATAAAATCCATACCAAAGTACTATGCATACAAGATCATCTCTCTACCTCCCCAGACTCTCTATACTAATTTAAGCATTATTTTATTATTATTTTTTTACCTAAGAAGATACTGCTAAGTCTAACTCAGCAGAAAGAAAAAGAATGGGAAAGAGGGCCAAAGGCCCAAAGGTGTTCCTTTTTTAAAGGGAGAATGCAAGGCTATTTATAGCCTTAAAAAAGCCTTAAAATTATTGTTTTTACTTTTTTATTTTTTTATTTTTATTTGTTTTAAAGCTGAAACGCGTCTTCAGAGTGCAAGTTTGGGTTTATAATCCAGTGCATCGCATATCACGGTAGCACAAAATGGGCACAATCTAAACCGTTCATTTCGTGATCCAATGGTCAATAGGCAAGTGCGAGAGTGGGCCCAGGTGGGGCCAGTGGGACTAATATTGAAGACCGTTAGATTAGTCTTGGCCATTGCATCGAACGGCTGTACGTGGAGACGACTGCACGTGATCAGATACTGCCTAAGATTCCCTCTAACGCGCGTGAGATTTGTCAGCACGTGTTGTGCACGAACAAATCAGATTTCGACACGTGGACAGCACTACGAGACTTGGCTGACGCACCAGATGACGCATTTACATGCTTCTATTCCTCGGACTGTCACAATTAATTGGGCAGTGAATCCAACGGTCAAAAAATTGCCACGTGTTCCATTTAATTTAAATTCGAATTTTCTTTATCTTTTTGATGCATTTGATGTCCGATTTTATCTGTTTTGGTGTCGTTTTGCTCCGTTTTTCCTCCATATTTCAAATCTAAAAATCACAAACACACTAATATTAATTATTTTACAAACATAATATTTGCAAAAATATTAAAAATATTTATTTTACATTAAAACATACAAAAATAAATAAAAACTCCTAAAATTTCTAGTTTCTTACGGTTTGACATAGATATAATTTTTATGACTTGGAAATATTTTTAGAAATTACTAAAAATATAATAAGACATATTTACAAACTTAAAACACACTATCAAACACACTAAAACTTGAAATAAAATAGCCGCATTACATTTATGGTTTTAACTATTTACAGACTAGACACTTATTTAACATACAAAAATGACTCCAAAAATTACTAAAATTTCTTTTAAACATAAAAACACACTAAAAATATATTTTTAAACACATTTAAACACTAAGACACAAAATTACTAATTAACACAAAATGCTATTAATTAGAGGATTTAATGAGAAATAAAAGCATAAATAAATGATTTAAGCCTTAGAAAATGTACACTTTTACAGTCTCATCACGCATCTAATCTAGCATGTATTGATAATCGTTTTCTTTGGCCATTAGTTTCATTAACAAAACTCGTAGTGAAGGTTAATAACAAAATTAATCTTGAGTGTATAACCATTATTTCAATTATTTTATCTATGATTTATAATCATCACCTAGGGGCGTACAATGATAAATCATGCCAAAATAAATTATCCCTTTAGAGATCCAACCCGGTATATGATTAAATCCCTTCCTAGGGGTCAGAATTACTATGTGTTACCTATAGACCAATGATGGAGGCTATAGGTCCTCTCTTTGAAAACCTTTCTCCCACTTAATATTTTATAAGTCAATGTTTTATGTTAGCATGCATGAACAATTTTTAATAAGTGGCACTCCCTATTCTACATGATATATTATCAACATAAATGGTAAATCATATTATAATGCAGATAAACAAAGAACAAGCAAAGCTGCAAGCAAAACAATAAATAGTCAAATATCATGGTTCTATCTTAGAGAGGACCTATAGAAAAAAAGTTTACAATAGATCAATTGAAACATATTATCAATTTTTCATCTTAAATCTTCTTGTTGTATCCTTCTTCATATGGTATCCTCCTTCTATTCTTCAATCTCTTATAGAAAAAAAGGTTCTTTTTCTAGTCATCATAAAATTTCATGCTTCTTAGAATTGTCTCAAAAACCAAATTAGAAATTGTACTAAAAAACACACCTTTTTCAAAAATTGTTCCACCTCGCTATCGACCTACCAAACTTGTTGATGCTTACCGTGGTCTGGCGTTCAGATCAACACCCACGTACGGCTGCGCACGGTCTGACCTCTCCCTGGGCTTGCCTCTGCTCGAAAGTGCACAGCTGCAAGAGAAGGGACGCTTCAGAGAAGATAGTGGGGTTAGTCAATAGACAAGGGCTCTCCGATGCTCAAGGCAGGTATTGCTCGGTAGAGGTCGACAGCTAGTTAGGTGTGTAGAAGAAGTCTCTTTCTAGAATGCCATAAATGCATCCTATTTATAGGCCACCACTTGGATCTGGTGTAAGACGGGTTTTGCCCACAACCTGGGTGTTACATCAAGGTGTGTCAGGCAGTAGGTAACAAGTGTCGCGCCCATCACCCAATGGATTGGACTCTATCAGACGATAATGTATCTGCCTTGTGTTGGCCTATAATGGCGAGTAGCAGCCTGCTTGTGAGTAATGTTGGTCCGACCCGAGCTACTGTGCATTCTGAGGTGGCAGCCTTCTTAAGGCGCAGCCTTAGATGCCTGAGAGGTACCTCGGGAAGAAGTATAAAGATTCGGGGGCCAAGAGCAGGCTTTTCGATGGTTCTGCCGAGCTTATTAGCCGACCACCGAAGTTAGTGTCCTCGGCGGTGGCGTCGAGCTCACCCTCAACATAAGCCCTCCAGTTTATCTGGTTGGTGTCTGGCTGGGTGGACTAAGCTGAGGGGGTGAGGTCGGCTAGGAGGGAGGCCAAGCGACACTTCGAAAGGGGGTGAGGCAAAAAGACGCGCGGATCAGACAGGGGACACATGTCGCACTGTGGCCGTCTACGCCGTCTGACAAGCGTAATGATCGTGCGTCCTAGTTTTTTGCGCTCGAGTTTCCTGCCTGAAATGGCTATAAATAGGGCCACCCTCTCTGTTATTCGCACTTCATTTTCAAAAATTTTACACCTGAAGAGTTTTAGCTGTCGAGCTCAAGTTATATAGCTGAGGATTGTATCTCCCAAGCTACCGAGAACCCTAGCAGGTAACTTCCCTTGAGTGAAAATAAGTGATTTGTCTGATTCCCAGAATGTAGAGGTCTCCTGGTCGGACAGTAGTGCAGAGAGTAGTAGTTCTACCACCTAGTCTGACGTCGAAGTAGTGTCCCTGAGACGAGACGAGGCCGGCCGGCTAGAGCAAATCTTGAGGGTCGACTCCCAAACGGTACCCGAACAGGAATTTTTAAACATGCTGGACGGGCGAAGGCTCATTAGGCCGTCCAAGGAGCAAGACCCCTATGTCGGATCGGCTATAGCGGGCTCATCCTGAGTTATTCCAAGGGAGAGGGTCGAGCTTTAGGCCCGCGAGGATGCTCTGAGCACTTTCGGCCAGAATACGGGGGCCCCAGTCCAAGTCATGGGAGTGATCACGACTGACATCTCCGACAAGAAGCATGTAGCAGAGGAGGCAGAGGCAGAGTAGCCGGAGATGGAGCAGGAGGTCTAGGTCACCCGCGTCCGAGGAGTGACGGCATATCGGGTAACCTGGCTTGGGCAAACCTCAGCGGCGGGCTACACAAGCGCCATCACCGAGTCACGACTGGAGAACCTACGCGCTGAGTATGGCATCCCAGACGACATGATTCACATCATCCCTGGTGAGGGAGATTCACCTTTAGACGCGCTGGAGGGATGCATCACGCTTTATGCTGAGTTCTTCATGGCTGGGCTACGTCTGTCGTTGCACCCCTTTCTCTGCCGGGCACTCAACGACTTCAACGTGTGCCCAGCACAACTGAACCCGAACAGCTATAGATCGCTGATCGGGATGTACATTTTATGGAAATACCACCGGAGCACCGAGATGCCGCTGGAGGCCTTTAAGCAAGCGTTCAAGATGAAGAAGCTTCCTCGGCAGTCCGAATGGTACTACATCACCAGCTTCCGAAAGGATTTTATCCTAGGCAACCCCGACTCGGATAAATTATGGAAGTATGAGTGGTTCTACGTTGGGGTAACTTTCTAGCCTGAGCCGGTGAGGCCGTCCCTGAGAATTAGCAAGTACCGAGGCCGTTCGAGCAGGGGCATGTTTGGACCAAGCATCCGTAGGCCCCGAGCCGCATCATCAAGGCTGTTGATGAGCTATTTGACACGCCAAAGTGTCAGCAAGTACCGAGGCCGTTCGAGCAGGTCCTGAGAATCAGCAAGTACCGAGGCCGTTCGAGCAGGGGCATGTTTGGACCAAGCATCCGTAGGCCCCGAGCCGCATCATCAGGGCTGTTGATGAGCTATTTGACACGCCAAAGTCGACTAGGCAGTAGTCCTTCCTCCTCAAGAAGGACACCTTATCCAGTTACAGCTGGTTCGGGGAGTCCAGCAGTCTTTCCCAAGCTGTCCGTCCTGCCCGAGGGGCCGGGCAGGTTACAATTTCTTGTCCGAGTACCGTGGACGTTCCAGGGCCAAGCACTTCCTGGTCCGAGTGGCCGATGAGGGAGCACATGTATGCCCTAAGGAGTAAAAATGCAATACATTTTTGGAGACATTTTTATCAATAAAGAATTTATTCTTTTATATATACCAAATCTTATCCTCTTTACGTTCATATTTATTGAATGTATGATAAGCAAACAGTAGTCTGAGACTGTTAGTCTAAACCTTAAGAATTGGGCATATGATAGACTAATTATATGGAAGACACGATTCTTAAGGTGACAGTCTAAAACAAATGATCCGCAATCGAGGGAATAAAGTTGGGCACTTTATTCATGTAAAGATTGTTATGTTATCTATATCCCTTTTGGGAGATGATTTGTCTTGACCATCGAGTTGGACTCCGTGAATAGAAACATTGGCACGTTGTCATAGGTGACGATGTGTTGGATCGGGACATAAAGTGAACTGATTTGGATTAATAATTCTGTCTCGATAAATCGAATTCACTTTAGACAGTCATTTGTATTGTATCTTAATCCTGAGATGAATAGTGGGCTCGTTGTCTCGACTTGTGTCTTTTGATGTGCCAAAGGGTGACACCTACATCTCAATAGTAGTATGCATGCTGGTACGTTGGAGGCATGACTCTTGATAGTGTAGACTTGTTATTCATAGATATGGAATCCATAGCTCCTCTTTAGGAGTAATGATATCCTTTTATATGTGTTGTCCTGAAATTGGAAAACTAGAGCGCTCAACCATTTGGATACATAGGTGTAACCGAATGGTATACTATCTTTGGATGGTAAGTTTTCAAATGGTGAGACAATGGAACGTAAGATAAAAATAATCGGGAAGGTAAGACAGAACTTTTCCTTAAGCTGATTATGGATGATCATATAGGGATACGGTACACTATGATATGTCATGGAGACTTAGGTACACGAGCTTCGTAATTCTATAAAGTTTGAGAGTGCAGCTCCAAGCTTTTAGTGGAGTAGCGTTGGAGTTGATAATTGTGAAATGTATATCTGGGATATTGGGTTTCATAATTATCATGAGCTTGAACTTTATAGGTCCATTTTGGTCCCCTTTGCTAGCTCACAAAATCCTGTAACGATATGGCGTACTTTTCTAATAATTGGTGACTTATGTTGGATTTATCAGATTGGTTTAAAATTTGTAAGAATCAAATAATTCATGTGTGTTTATCGGTTGAATTAATTTTGTAAGAAATTAGTTCAAGATAAACTTGTTGAATTATTACGATTAGATAATTCTTGTCTGTTTATCGGTTGTTTTAATTTTTGGACAAATTAGATCAAGATAAACTTGTAGAATTATTGTGAATTAATTTTTTTTTTAGAGATTATCTTGATAAAGTTTGTTTTAATCAGATAACTTATCTATTGGGTTATTTGAATCAAAACTGAGACTTTATTCTTTAGAATCTCGGGTGGAAAATAAGAGATTAGTGGAGAATTTTTTCTCAGGAGTTCGGCCTGTCGAATGACGTGTTCGGCCTGCCGATCAGCGAGAGATAAGATTACGTGTTTTCACGCAGATCTTATAGATATTGATCTGAACTTGATTCTGTTTCAAGTTTTTTGAGACCTAATCTGATACGGACTGACCCCAGGATCAATAGGTATATAAAGGGAGTGAGTCTCTTGATTTACTCAGATCAATTTGAGAGATTAAGAGTGATACTCTTCTAGTGAGCATATAAAAACTCCTTGAGAGCTTTTGTTCACAAATCACGAACACTAGCTTTGGGTTCTCTCTCTTGGTTGGAAGGAGAGTCTTTGGTGGAAGAGCTGTACATGTGAGCCCACACTCAATCTGGTTGTGGATAGAGAATAGCAAAGAAGACCAGTTGGTTGAGGCTCTTCTGAAATGTTACTTCTCTACACAGGTTGCGGAGGGTTTTCGGCACACTAAGGTTAGTAAGATCTGTCTAATTTATACATATAACATGTCAAACTTATGTTTTGGAAATTACTCTGATGAAATTTTTTTAAAAATTCTACTGTGCACTTTGTTTCCAACAATTGGTATCAGAGCCATGGTTTTTATATAAATTTACGAGTTTCTGATCATGTTATATGCATATATTTTGTGATCTTAATCTCTCCTATGCTTGAATTGAATTTTATAGAGAGATGGCACTCTAAGTTTCTATATAGTATATATGTTGTCATGGATTATGTGGTGAATGTTTATTAATTAATTATGGTTGATTAAATCTTTGTTTAATTATTAATTAATTAATTAATTCATACCGGTTATGGTTCCTCAGAGGTTAGAATGTGTATCTAGGTTTTTCATGTAATTAGATGGCAGACTATCATCTCCGTCTAGGAATTGTTATTTAATTTTTAATTTTTAAGAATTTTGTAATTAAATAATTATTCAGAGAAGACGGATCTAGAAGATTGATGATGGCGCCTCTAGGTATTTTCTGAGTCTCTAATTTTATGTTTTTGAATTGTTGAAGATAAAATTGATAAATTGCATTAAAATTGTATTTTTTGGAATATTTTTCCTGCTCGGTTGGCATGCCGGACGTCACAGTCCGGCAGGCCGAAGGTCACAGATCGGCAGGCCGGACGTGTCAGATTCGACAGGCCGACAGTGGGGCAGAAATTGGGGTGCTCTACTGGCAGGCCGAACCTTCATGATCGGCAGGCCGATCACCTAGATCGGCCTGCCGACCGAGAGCTGCCAAGTATCCAGCAATGTCGTAATTTTTCTGGTGCAGTTTTAATTTTATTTTTTGGACGATTCTGAGAAACATTAAATTTGGATATGATCGGAAATATGAAGTACTTGATTCATATGGGATTAAAGACTTGAAGATGGATATTACATGAAGAAGGATACAGCTTGAGGATTCAAGTGTCTCGATTATTCACTTGTAATCTTACTTTTCTATTCTCTCAGGTGGAACCATAATATTACGATTATTATTGTTTTGCTTGTAGCTTTGCTTGATTGCTTTGCTTGTCTGCATTATAATATGATTTACCATATATATTGATAACATGTCATATAGACTAGGGAGTGCCGCTCATATTAAAATTGTTCATGCATAATTTTAAAATAAAACCTTGACTTCAAAAGATTGAGTGGGAGAAGGTTTTCGAAGAGAGGACCTAAGGCCTCCATCGTTGGTCCATAGGAAGAATATGGTGGTCCCAACCCCTAGGAAGGGATTTCTATCATATACCAGATTGGATCTCTGAAAGGATAAGGTATTTTAGTATGATTTATGGTTGCACACCCCTAGGTGATGGTTATAAATCATGGATAAAATATTGAAACTGTGGTTATACACTCACGTTAATTTTATTATTAACCTCCCCTAGGAGCTCTGTTAATAAAATTAATGGCCAAAGAAACGATTATTAGTATATGCTGGATCATACAGGTCCTAGATGGCATATATTAATGAGGAGGGGATCTGTGTTCCTGATTGAATTTGGCATGACTCCCCTAGGAGCTTGTTGGATTCTGAGTTGGGAATTATCATTGTAAGGTTGTGATATTTTCAAGGTTTTGACACATAAACACATTTGCATGATTTTACATGATTGTGTTATCTTACTAAACTATTATTATATGTTTGCTTATATTTGGTATATGATTCTTTATTGTAGATTGAAAATGTCTGAAAATGCTTTATCATCGATACTTGATAAAAACCAATTAACCGGTGAGAATTATAACGATTAGAAACGGAACCTGGACATCGTCCTATCCTTTGAGAAATTGAAATATGTACTGACAACCCCTTGTCCTCCCAAGCCTACGAGAGACTCAAGTAATGAGCAATTCCAAGCGTATGACCACTGGAAAGATGCCAATGATCAGGCCCGCTGCTATGTTATGGCTAGCATGAACAACCTGCTGCAAGCTCAACATCACGATTATGTTGGCCAGGCCATAACAAAGTGGCAAGGGGCGCTTCGAAAACTCTTAAACTGTAGACAGAGACCGGGGACATCTGTAAATGAGCACATGATGTTGGTCATGGGTTACCTCGCTGAGGCTCAAACCAATGGAGCCGACATCGATGTTGAAACTCAGATGGCTATGGTTTTTGAGGCTCTGTCTAAGGAATTTATTTCGTTTAGAGGTACTTTTAATTTAAGCAATAGACAGGATAAGACCTTGACAGAACTGATGAAACAGTTACAAGAGTTTGAACTGCTGATCAGGGAGTCTCCTACTGGTGGTGAGGCCAACATGGTAGCTACTTCTGGTTCCAATCCTAACTTTGGGAATGGAAAGAAGCAATGGGCCAAAAGTGGGAAGTCTTCTATTCCTGCTGCTACCAAGAGTAAGAAGAAGAAGAAGAAGAACCCAAAGAAGCTTAAGTGCTTCTTCTGTGGTAAGGTCGGGCATATAAAGAAGCATTGCAAGGACTTCCTTTCCAAGGGAGGTAGGTGTGATCTTCTATATCTAGAAACTTGTTTGGTTGAGGAATCTAGTGACTTCTGGGTCATAGATTCTGGTGCAACTAATCATGTTTGTATTTCTCTGCAGGGATTCAAAGAAACGAGAAGTCTACTACGTGAAGACTTAACGCTTCGGATGGGCGATGGATCCTTGGTCTCAGCAGAAGCAGTGGGAGATGTCCATCTTTACTTTGATAATTATAGGAATTTAATTTTGCGAGATTGTTTTTATGTTCCTAAATTTAAAAGAAATTTAATTTCTGTATCTTCTTTATTTAAAGACTCCTACGTGGTATCTTTTAATGAAAAAGTGGTGATTCGTAAAAACAAATCTTTTTTCTGTTCTGGATGGATGCAAAATAATCTATATCTTATCAAACCTAAGATGGATTTATTGCTTAATGCTGAGATAAATGATAATGACTCAAAAAGACTTAAAACTTCTCACTCTAATAAGACTTATCTTTGGCATTTGTGCCTTGGCCATATTAACCTAAATAGGATTCAAAGGTTGGTAAGGGATGGACCTTTAAGTAACTTAATGGTGGAATCTATACCTCAATGTGAATCTTGTTTGGAGGGTAAAATGACCAAAAGACCATACGGGTCTAAGGGCAATAGGGCCGAAGGGGTTCTAGAACTTGTGCATAGTGATGTTTGTGGGCCGATGAACATCCGGGCACGAGGAAGGTATAAGTACTTCGTCACTTTTATTGACGATTACTCAAGATATGGGTATGTGTACCTGATGCACCACAAAAGCAAAACTTATGATAAGTTCAGGGAGTTTCGGGCTGAAGTGGAAAAGCAATTGGGTAGACACATAAAGACACTTCGATCTGATCGAGGTGGGGAATACCTTTATGATGAGTTCTTGGGACACTTGTTAGAGAATTGGATTTTATCCCATTTGACTGCGTCGGGCACTCTGCAGCAGAATGGCGTAGCGAAGAGAAAGAATAGGACTTTGTGGACATGATTATGTCCATGATGAGTTATTCATCATTGCCTTTATCCTTTTGGGGATATGCACTACAAACCGCATGTTATCTTTTGAACAATGTGCCTTCAAAATCGGTCCCTAAAACTCCTCACGAGTTGTGGACAAGACAGAAGACATCCTTAAACCATATTGCATATGAGGATGTCCGACTCATGTCCTGTTTAAGGATCCGAATAAGTTAGAAGCATTCCGATCGGTGTAGAAAAACCAAACAAACCTGAACAACAACCTCAGGGGCTTCGGCGTAGTGGGAGGATCGGGCCTCAACCTGAGAGGTATATGTTCAATGGGAGGTCTTCTTGGTTGAACCGGATGAACATGATAGGGATCCTTATACTTACGCAGACGCAGAAGCCATGAACATAGAGATGAAGTCTATAGAGACTAATCGGGTCTGGGAGCTTGTGGATCTTCCCGAAGGGGTAAAACCCATAGGGTGTAAGTGGATCTACAAGAGGAAAAGAGGAGTGGATGGAAAGGTCGAAACCTTTAAGGCTAGATTGGTAGCTAAGGGTTATACGCAAAAGGAAGGAATCGACTATGAGGAAACCTTTTCGCCTATAGCCATGCTTAAGTCCATCCGGATTCTCTTGTCCATAGCTGCCGTTCTCGACTATGAGATTTGGCAAATGGATGTCAAGATGGCTTTTCTGAATGGTTATCTTGATGAGTCCATTTATATGGAACAACCAGACGGGTTCAAGGTCGTGGCTTAAGAGGGTAAGGTTTGTAAGTTGCTAAAGGTAATTTATAGACTTAAGCAGGCTTCTCATTCTTGGAACATAAGATTTGATCAAGTGATCAAGACTTATGGGTTCTCACAAAACGTCGATGAACCATGTGTTTACAAACACATCAAGGATGGGAAGGTGGTTTTTCTACTTCTCTATGTAGAAGACATTCTGCTAATTGGCAATGACGTTGGGGCATTATCATTGGTCAAATTCTGGTTGACCAAGCAGTTTGACATGAAGGACTTAGGTGAAGCTAATTTTGTTCTCGGTATCCAGATCTTTTGGGATAGGAAGAACAAAATGATAGCTTTGTCTCAGGCCGGCTACATAGATAAAATTCTCAAGAGGTTTGCCAATGCAGGATTCCAAGAAAGGTGGGCAACCATCTAGGTTTGGAATTACTCTTTCTAAGAAAGACTCTCCAAAGTCTTATGAAGAAAGAGAATACATGAAGAAGGTGCCTTATGCTTCGGCAGTGGGTAGTTTCATGTATGCCATGCTTTGCACACGATCGGATATTAGCTATGCGGTCGGGATTGTAAGTCGATTTCAGGCGGATCCTAGGACCGAACCATTGGGTTACGGTAAAGCATATTTTCAAGTACCTAAGAAGGGCTCGAGGGTATATGCTTGTGCATTCGGGTGAGGATTTAACTCCTCTAGGAAACACTGATTCAGATTTTCAATCCTGTCTGGATTTTAAGAAATCAACTTCGGGGTTTGTGTTTACTCTGGGTGGAGGTGCCATCAGTTGGAGAAGTGCGAAGCAAGATTGCACTTCAGATTCAACGATGGAGGCCGAGTATGTGGCGGCTAGTGATGCTTCGAAAGAAGCAGTGTGACACTGTAAGTTCCTTGGGGATCTTGAGGTAGTTCCTGGTATGGATAAAGCAGTATCACTGTATTGTGATAACAGTGCGGCGGTAGCTAATGCTAAGGAACCAAGATTTCACAAGAAGGGTAAGCATATTGATCAGAAGTATCATGTGATAAAGGACTTCGTTGAGGGTGGGCATGTCACGGTGTGCAAGATCACATCAGAGGACAATTTAGCTGATCCATTTACGAAGACACTTACAGGGAGAGTCTTCGAGAGGCATGTGGAAGCTATGGGGATGCGAAATTTACTGTATTTACTCACTTAGTGCAAGTGGGAGATTGTTAGACATGTATGCCCTAAGGAGTAAAAATGTAATACGTTTTTAGAGACATTTTTATCAATAAAGAATTTATTCTTTTATATATCCCAAATCTTGTCCTCTTTACGTTCATATTTGTTGAATGTATGATAAGCAAACAGTAGTCTGAGACTGTCAGTCTAAACCTTAAGAATTGGGTATATGATGGCCTGATTATGCGAAAGACACGATTCTTAAGGTGACGGTCTAAAACAAATGATCCGCAATCGAGGGAATAAAGTTGGGCGCTTTATTCATGTAAAGATTGTTATGTTGTCTATATCTCTTTTGGGAGATGGTTTGTCTTGACCATCGGAGTTGGACTCCGTGAATAGAAACATTGGCACGTTGTCATAGGTGACGAAGTGTTGGATCGGGACATAAAGTGAATTTATTTGGATTAATAATTCTGTCTCGGCAAATCGATTCACTTTAGACAGTCATTTGTATTGTATCTTAATCCTGAGATGAATAGTGGGCCCGTTGTCTCGACTTGTGTCTTTTGATGTGCCAAAGGGTGACATCCACATCTCAATAGTGGTATGCATGCCGGTACGTTGGAGGCATGACTCTTGATAGCGTGGACTTGTTATTCATAGATATGGAATCCATAGCTCCTCTTTAGGAGTAATGATATCCTCTTATATGCATTGTCCTGAAATAGGAAAACTGGAGCACTCAACCATTTGGATACATAGGTGTAACCGAATGGTATACTATCTTTGGATGGTAAGTTTTCTAATGGTGAGACAATGGAACGTAAGATAAAAATAATCAGGAAGGTAAGATAGTACTTGTCCTTAAGCCGATTATGGATGATCATATGGGGATACGATACACTATGATATGTCATGGAGACTTAGCTACACGAGCTTCGTAATTCTATAAAGTTTGAGAGTGTAGCTCCAAGCTTTTAGTGGAGTAGCGTTGGAGTTGATAATTGTGAAATGTATATCTGGGATATTGGGTTTCATAATTATCATGAGCTTGAACTTTATAGGTCCATTTTGGTCCCCTTTGCTAGCTCACAAAATCCTGTAATGACACAGCGTGCTTTCCAATAATTGGTGACTTATGTCGGATTTATCAGATTGGTTTAAAATTTGTAAGAATCAAATAATTCATGTGTGTTTATCGGTTGAATTAATTTTATAAGAAATTAGTTCAAGATAAACTTGTTGAATTATTACGATCAGATAATTCTTGTCTGTTTATCGGTTGTTTTAATTTTGGACAAATTAGATCAAGATAAACTTGTAGAATTATTATGAATTGATTTATTTTTTTTAGAGATTATCTTGATAAAGTTTGTTTTGATTAGATAACTTCTCTATTGGGTTATTTGAATCAAAACTAAGACTTTATCCTTTAGAATCTCGGGTGAAAAATAAGAGATTCATGGAGATTTTTTCTCGGGAGTTTGGCCTACTGAATGACGTGTTCGGCCTGCCGATCAGGCTGTTTGACCTGCCGATCAGCGAGAGATAAGATTACGCATTTTCCTGTGGATCTTATCAGATATTGATCCAAACTTGATTCTGTTTCGAGTTTTTTGATACCTAATCTGATACGGACTGACCCCAGGATCTATAGGTATATAAAGGGAGTGAGTCTCATGATTTACTTAGATCAATTTGAGAGATTAAGAGTGATACTCTTCTAGTGAGCATCTGAAAACTCCCTGAGAGCTTTTGTTCACAAATCACGAACACTAGCTTTGGGTTCTCTCAATTGGTTGGAAGGAGAGTCACCGGTGGAAGAGCTGTACGTGTAAGCCCACACTCACTCCTGTTGTGGATAGAGAATAGCAAAGAAGGCCAGTTGGTTGAGGCTCTTCTGGAACGTTACTTCTCTACACAGGTTGTAGGGGTTCTTCGGCACACTAAGGTTAGTAAGATCTGTCTAATTTATACATATAACATGTCAAACTTGTGTTTTGGAAATTACTCTGATGAATTTTTTTTTAAATTTCGCTGCGCACTTTGTTTCCAACAGGAGCCTTCTTCGTCCAGTTCTGAGGACTCGTCTAGTGGCTCCTTCGATGCGGGGCCTCCCGTAGCCGACGAGGACCTCAAGGACATAATTAGGTTCCTATACCCATCTCGCCAGCTCCGGATCGGAGGTCAGCCACGGATTTATTTTTAATGCCCTCTTTTACTTTTTCTGACCTCGCTATGGCCTTTGCATTTTCTTGTGTAGAAATGACGACACCGACTTCCCACGCTGATAGACGCACCCAGATGGCAAGTTTGAGGAAGCAGAAGGGCAAGGCCATTGACACCGAGAGAAAGCGTAAGCAGACGCTGAGGCCCGAGCTTCCAACCCACACCGGACAGGTCTCCACATCAGTCCACGTCTCGCCACCTCCGCCATAGCTGACCAGGGCCTCGCCAGAGGTCACCTCAGTAGATGAGGCCGCTAGAGGCTCGTCTAAGGACGTGTAGAGAAGGCGCCCAAACTACCATCGCGTCGTTCTTGAGCGCCTCGCAGATGCGGTTCCTTAGGATGACTTCTTCATGAACATCCAGGGGGAGGACTTCCAGAGTCTCTGCAACACAGCCTTTCGAGCCGCCGCCTCTGTAAGTACCCGAGCTTAACGATAGTTGGATTCTCCTTTTATCATGTTGTCGAGGATTGACGCCTTTTATCTTGCAGGTGAGCGCCGTTCTGCACATGGTGCACTCCACCGGGATAAGGGAGATCCACAAGGAGAAGGAGATGCACAAGAAGACCTTCTTGAAGAATATGGACTCTGACAAGAAGCTCAATGATAAGAACATTAAGCTAGATCAAGCCAAGGAGTCCGTCTCACTGGCCCAGGAGGAAGCTCGAAAGGCTAAGGCCGAGGCCGAGGAGGCAATGAGGTAGCTTAAGGAGGCGACGGATAGGGCTACACGGCTTGAGGGGCAGCTAACGACTCTATAGGCGGAGCCCCATCACTTCGTTGCCAAGCTCCTTGGTCACCTGGCCACTGCAGTTGAGGAATTCAAATCATCCTCAGAGTATGCCGTTCTCTACTACTACGGGATGACAGACCTCCACGAGCATCTGATCAAGAAGCACCCCGAGGCAGCGGGATTCGACTGGTCAGTCATCATTGAGTCCGATCAAGACGATGCCGAGCAATAGCGGGGTGAAGAGGATGAGGTCGTCGTGGTAGACGGTGATGACGACGGGGATGGGCAGAGCACCGTAGGAGGCGGAGGCGAGGACGCGACTGGGGGCGAGACCCAGGCCGATTGACGTCTTTGTATTTTTTTTTATTATTATTATTTTTTTTATTTTGTCTGGGCTCGGGAGGTGTCCGGTTTACTTGTACCTCCCCGATGAATAAAGACTTCCCTTTTCTCTTCTCGGATTGTTGTGTGTAGTTTTGTTTTGCCTTACTTTCCACATTATTTTCCAAGTGCGAGTGTCCTCGGGTTAACAGTCTTAGCTTTAGGTGCACCTCGATGCGAGGTATTCCTTGGACATCCGGTTACTGTCATCTAGTGTCAAGTAACCGTTATTGTCCAAGTTAGATGCTCCTCGGGGAGGATCCTAGGCTAGGAACTAGCCATCTTGACAGCCATGGGGTTGACTCGAGTTCGCCTTCAACGCTCGGTTAATCCGAGCGAGTAGGTTCTAACCTCGGCTGGGTCGTCGAGTTGTCTGAGCAGAGGTGAGTAGCACTTCTGTTCAGTTAATCCAAGTAGTTATCCTTCTCTGCCTGGTTAAATAATTCGAGCAGGTCTAGGTTTCTAATCTCGGTAGGGTAGAGCATAGACGGCGTATGACTACCCTTACCCTATTGCCCCCCTAGACTTGCTTAAGTTTTAAAGAAGCTTCACAAGTATAGGACTCATCGGGCACAGGACTGTGCCAAGCAACTTAACGGGTTTTCTGTACGGCGACAGACATATGGTCGATATACCGACCAGCCCTCCAGCCCGGTTTAATAAGGATGACTCTCCCCTGGTGGGAGTTATTGTCTTCTCCTCCGAGCTAGAGTTGTGGCGTTTTGGATTTACTTTTCCTTTGAACACATTACTCGGGTGGAATGGTATAGGAAAGTTATACTCCATTAATGTGATATGCACGTGGATTTTTCTAGCCCTATTAAGTAGGTCTAGTTACAAAAGAATTATGGCTAGAAGTCAAAAAAGGAGTCTCTGGCTCTGAATTTTAACAATAGAATCTTTTTAAGAGCTCGGCATTCCATGAATGTCTGAACTGATTCCCCTCCATGTCAGTTAATCAGTAAGTGCCCGGTCGTACAATGTCTTCGGCCCTAAATGGACCTTCCCATTCTGGACCAAGGGACCCGAGGCTGGGCTGTTGAACCGTGACCTTCTTCAGTACCAAGTCACCAACCTTAAAGCTTCTGGGCTGGACTCTTTTGTTGTAATACCGAACTACCACTGGTTCTAAGCTGCGTTACGAATCGCTGCTTGGTTTCTTTTTTCTTCGAGTAGGTCGAGCTCGGCCATCATCAGCTCTGCGTTCGGGGTCTCCTCGTATTGTTCAACTCTAAAGCTCGGCAAACCTACTTTGGCTGGGATGAAAGCCTCTCTCCGTAAATGAGGGAAAACATTGTTTCGTCGGTCGCTATTCAGGTAGTTGTTTGGTATGCCCAGAGCACCTGCGGGAGTTCGTCAATCCATCACCCTTAAGCCCCTCAAGTTTTTTCCTCAGGTTGTCTTTGATTGTATTGTTCACGGCCTCAACCTGGCCGTTACTCTACGGATAGCTCGGGGAGGAGAAGACCTTCTTAATGCCGAGCTTCTCACATAGACGACGTAGACCCGATGATTCAAACTGTTTGGTGTTATCGGTCACAATGGTGTACGGGATCCCAAACCGACAAATGATGTTCTTCCACACGAAGTTGGTGCACTTGGCTTCGGTCATGTTGGTACAGGGTTCAACTTCGATCCACTTCGTAAGATAGTGTATGGCCACGATGCAGTATCTGAATTACAATCGGGCCGACGGGAGAGGTTCGATCAAGTCGATGGCCCACTTTGTGAATGGCCATGCCGATGTCACCGGATTGAGAGGCTCGGCGTGGGAGCCGAGAATTCTAGAAAACTGTTGGCATTTGAGGCATTTTTCGAGCGAAGTTCCCGCAGTCTTGCTGCATGGTGGGCCAGTAGTACCCCTGTTAGAGGCACTTTTGGGCCAAAGAACGTCCTCTGGAATGATTGCCGCATAGGCCTTCATGGATCTCACTCATCAGATATTCGGCCTCCTTGGGGTCCAAGCATCTCAAACATGGTGTGCTGTAGCCTCACTGGTATAATTTTTTGTAGATCATCGAATACCGGGCCGAGCCATTACGTACCCAACATGCTTCCTCTACGTCGATGGGCAACTCAGCTGTGGTCAGGTATCGGATGATGGGGTCCATCCAGGTACATCTCAGCTCCTCGGCCATGCTCATGAGCTCCTTAACTATGCTTGGTTCAGACAGTCTTTCGATGGGGACCGACGTTAAGTCACTTCCACCCAAGCCGGAGGCTAGTCGGGCAAGGACATTGGCTTCCACATTTTCTGTCCGGGGATCTGCTTAAAAGCATACAACTTAAATTTCCCCAGCAGTTGTTTCGCTTCTTTTAAATATGCTACCATAGAGCCTGCTCGGGCCTGAAATCCTCCAATGACCTGCTGTACCACCAGCATTGAGTCACTATAGATGGTGGGGCGGTTGACGTCGAGATCTCGGGTGATTCAGAGTCCGGCCAACAGAGCTTCATACTCTGCCTCATTGTTAGAGGCCTCGAAGTCAAATCGAAGGGCATAGATGACCTTGTACCCGTTTGGGCTCGTTAAAATCAGCCTGGCCCCCGATCCGTAGACCCAGGTAGAGCCGTCGACATGCAGTTTCCAGTCTGGCTCCAGGGAGAGGCTGTCTTCACTGCAGTTTGGTGTATTGGGCTCTTCAATGGGTGACTTCTCAACTTATGTAGTCGCCTTGCCGGTGTCCGTGAATTCGGCAATGAAATCCGCCAGGACTTGAGCTTTTATTGCCGTTCTCGGCACGAAATGCACATCGTATTGGCCGAGCTCCACCGACCACTTGGCCATTCGGCCCGATATCTTCAGACTCTGGAAAACCTACTGAAGAGGGAACTTGGTCGGGACTTTAATGGTATGGCCTTGGTAATATGGTCGCAGCTTCCAGACCAATGTTATTAAGGCAAAAGCCAGCTTCTCCAGTGGTAGGTACTGCTTCTCGACACCTTGGAATACGTGGCTGGTATAAAAAATGGGTCTTTGGATCCCGTCTTCGTTTCAGACCATGATCGAGCTGATAGCTTTCTTCGACACGGGTAGATAGGCGGTTAAAGCTTCGCCCGGCAGAGGTTTGGACAGGAGCGGGGGCGTAGCTAGGTAAGAATTTAAGCTTTGAAAAGCTTCTTCACACTCCCTGCTCCACTCAAACCTGCCCTTAAGTGCCTTGAAAAAAGGGTGGCACTTGTCGGTAGCCCGGGAGACAAACCTTGACAGAGCTGCCACCATGCTAGTGAGCCATTGTACACCCTTTGCTGTCCGAGGAGAATGCATGTCGATAATCACCTGGGCCTTTGCTAGGTTGACCTCGATTCCTCTTTGATTGACCAAAAATCTGAGGAATTTGCCCGAACTGACGTCAAAGGCGCATTTCATCGGGTTGAGTTTCATCCCATATTCTCAAAGAATGTCGAAGCTAGCTCAGATGTCGGCCATGTGGTCTTTTGTTTGGACAGATTTTACTAGCATGTCGTCCATGTAGACCTCCATAGTTTTTCCAATCAACCGAGCAAACATCTTGTTGACGAGGCATTGGTAAGTAGCTCTGGCGTTCTTCAGGCCGAACGGCATCACGACATAGCAATACAAACCCTGGTCGGTAACAAAGGCGGTTTTGACTTGGTCTTCCTCAGCCATCCTTATCTGATTGTACCCAGAATACGCATCCATAAAGCTTAGAAGCTCGTGGCCGGTAGTGGCATCAACGAGTTGATCTATCCGAGGAAGTGGAAAGTAGTCTTTCGGGCAGGCCTTGTTGAGATCGGTGTAGTCAATACAGACCCAGCATTTGCCGTTCGCCTTCTTGACGAGGACAACATTCGCTAACCATTCCGTGTATTTGACCTCTCTGATGAATCTAGCCTTGAGGAGTTTCTGGACTTCATCGTTGATTGCAGCGTACCTCTCCGAGTTAAAGGCCCTTCGTTTTTGTATCACCGACCTATGGCCAGGTTGGACATTGAGCTGATGGCTAATAATGCTCGGATCAATGCTGGGCATGTCCTCATGGGACCACGCGAAAACGTCACGATATTCAAAAAGAAGGCATTCCAGACAGGCCTGGATCTCAGGTCGCAGCTGTGATCTGAGTTGGACTGTGCGTTCAGGCCTTTCAGGGTCTAGAGTGAACGGCACTAAGTTGTCGATCGGAGTGGCCCTTTCCTCTTCCTCGGGCAGCCTAGGGTCCAGGTCTGCCAACATCTTAGGCGTCGGGTCGACAGGGAGATCGGCCTCGTCGATCGAGTAGATGGCCAAGATGCCATTGTGCAGGACTGAGGCTGGTCGTACAACACTGGTGTAACAAGTCCGAGAGTCCACCTGGGACGATCGTATCACTCCAATGCCGCTGTCGGTCAGGAATTTCATGGCCAGGTGGTATGTTGACACAATGGCCTTCAAGCTGTTCAGCGTTGGCCGGCTGATGATGATATTGTACTGGGAGGGTTTGTCGACAACTAAAACGTCGACTACCCGAGTGATCCTAGCAGCTCATTCTCTAAAAGTCACCGGCAAACTGACTTTTCCGGTTGCTCGAAAACATTCCCCCGTGAAGCCGTAAAGCGAGGTCTGGACTCAGACTAAGGGGGCGTTGCTTATCTTCAGTTTGTCAAAAGCCTATTTGAAGAGGATGTCGGTTGAACTATCATTGTCGATTAAGACACGCCGCACTACATTGTTGGCGATGGGCAGTTCGAATAACAGGGCATCGTTGTGCGGGTGCATCAATCGATCTGCTTCCTCCTCGGTGAAAGTGATCGGGGTGTCTTCTTGATGGCATATCTTGTTGATGTGCTGGACATGTTTATGAATTCACCCCGCTCGATCCGCCGAGCTTCTCTGACGTAAGATCGCCGCCCATTCGATGTGTCCCCAGTAACAGGCCCGTCGAATATCGTGTGAACAATATTCGGGGGATCCGAGGTGTTCCCATCATCAGTCCTGGGTCGGTTCTGTATGTCTCCGCCCAACGAATCGTTCCTTCCTGAGGTGGGCCCTGTGCCTATAACCTGCTCCACAAATTCTTGCAAATGAGCTTCTCAGACCAGTCTTTCTATCTGGTCCTTCAACTGAATGCATTCCCTTGTACTGTGCCCCACATCCTTATGGAACTCGTAAAACTTTGACTGATTTTGCTTCACCTTGCTCCCTCGGAGCATGGGTGGTGGTGTTAGTAAATTTTTGCCACTAACCTGGGCAAGCACCTCATCGATGGTCGCCACTAACGGTGTGTAGCTTTGAAACTTACTGGTCGGCCCCTTTGGCTTCTCAGATTTCTCCTTCTTCTGCTTCTTATCCTTCTTTGTTCCACTTAGGCCAGCCTCTTCCCAGCGGCTTTTCATGTATTCCGCAGCGTCAGCGTGTCTCTGAGCATACCCGAGCATTTGAGAAAACATGCTCGGCTGTTCAAAGGCTAGGGACCAGGTCAGCTTTTCGTCTCAGAGACCCCCCACAAAAATATGTTTGAGGGTCTCGTCTTCGATGTGCTTGACCTCAAGAGCTGCCTAGGTAAATCGGTTAATATAATCCCTAACGCTGCCGTCTCCTTGCTTAACAGCATACAGGTTTGTTATTTCTTTCCTCCACGTTTTGGTGGTGGAGATTGCGGAGGAGAAGGCGTCGGCCAGCTGCCGAAAAGAAGAAATTGATCTAGGTTCGAGTCGTCGAAACCACTACCGAGTAGGGCCCATAAGAGTGAGTAAAAAGGCTTTGTACATCACTACGTCACTGTCGTTCTGTAGTAGCATGTGCCCCCTGAAGAGTTCAACATGCTCATCAGCATCTATGGTCCCATCGTAGGACTTAATCTGTGGTACCTTGAACTTTGGCGTCATAGGCGCCCGCATTATGTTGTTCGAAAAAGGTAGGTCCTGAGCTCCTGTGTCATCTAGGCCAAATCTGCAATTTCAGATCTCGTCGATTTGGCATTACAGAGCCTGAAACTGGCGGCTGTTGGTGTCTTCGGGGAGTTTGACCCTGTAGGGTACTCCGCCCTCGACACGGCCTCCAGCTCCAGGCTGGCGGTTCCTGTTTGCTCCCTGAGACCTGAGCCGGTCAAACACCGAGGCCCGAGAAGCTTGTGGTGATGGAACACAAGCCGCTTGGCATCCAAGACGGCGTTCCTAAACCAACCTATTATTAGCTGAGATCCCTCGGGAGGAGCCCACAGACTGCTCAGATTGGTCTTCTTCAAGGTCAGCCGCTGTGACACCCGTTATTCTCCTAACGGGTATTGAGGTAATTAAATTAATTTTAATGTATAAAAAAAATTGCTTCATTTAAATTTATTTTATAATATTTATTTTTATCTATTTTTAAATTTTCTAAAATTCTCCTATATTTATTTAGTATGATTACTAAAAAGCCTTAGAACTTCTAATAAATCTCAAAAATGTCATATTGGCATTATGTGTGTTAAAGTCTTTAGATGAGACATAAGGATATCTTTTCCAACTACTCTTGACCCTCATTTTCTTTATTTCCTCCGTGACATGCTTCAACATGTCTCCTCTATAATTGTTTCTATCACTTCTCTTCAAAGACTTCATCTTTTCTTCCTTTCTCTTCCACGGTTCCCACACTCTTCTTCTCATTTCTTTGCTGAAGCAAAATACTTAGAGAACTTCTTCAAGGCAGCCATAAAAATCAGCCACCATCACCTCCATTTGAGCAAGAATTTCAGTCATACCGAACTAAAGGAACCTGTTTTGAAGCCATTTCAAGCTTCCAACTAACCATAATCTGAGGTTAGAATCTTATGAACAAATTTAGTCTTTCATTTATAAATTTTCTTTTATACTAAAGGATTATTCAAATTTGCGTTCTTAAACCTAAGTATATGTTTGTTGCTATTTTGGAGCATATGTATGAAGTCTAAGTGTATATGCCCTAGACAGAAAATTTATATTGTTAAACTTTATAATACCTCTATGGGCAGTGGTTATTTCTTGAAATTCTAAGATTAAATTAAAATAAATTTTATGAATGTAGTTGTATGTTGTGCTTTAGTTTTAATTGTCCTTATGCACGCCTTAGGATCAAGGGAGTATGGAGCTAACGTTAATTGATTCCAGGATTAAGAGACTGTTGATAAGCTTGAAAGGTAGGGATTCTATTACTCATCTTTTGTGAGGTTTTTATAGAATTAAAATTGATTGTTTTGCCGCAATATATATATATCTATGTTGAACTGATATTATATGTGTATCACATATGAAACTATGACATGGACTCGTCTTGTATTGTACGGCGAGGAACATAATGAATTGACACATGTTATAAATTGAGAAGCATGGTTAGGAAAATTAACTCTATTAATAATGATTTAATATAGAGAAATTGTGAGACATGAAAAGGGCGACGGTTACGTCCTTGGGCATGAATACCCTAAAAGGTAAAATAGGGGGAAGGCGATGACGCTTCCTTGGGTTGAAAGTCCCAGAACACACTGTACAGGAATCGATTTGGTGAGGACTCGGGGCTTGATGTCCCCTCACCGGAACACCCTTGGAATGTTTATAGGGTGATCAAGTGCGCCCATTTGGGTTTCGATGAGTTGAGTGATACTCAATTTAACATGGATACCTAGGAACAATGATGATTGGTAATATTTGTATAAATGTGTAATTATGACACTTGGTAATGATTAACTACGGTATCCATAAGATGTGATCATAATAAACCTCATAATCTGGAATATGATGTAACTTACTAACCATGCAGATTTTAATGTGGTAATGATAGAGGTGAGTAATGGCTTTCTCTACTGAGCATAGTGTTGCTCATTCCCTTATGTTTATATCTTTTCAGGACTCACTAAGTGTGAGGTGGCTACGAGAAATATAGTTGAGGACGTGATGTAGCTATATTACATTGGGACTGCTTCAATTGTTGAGAATGTTTTTCATGATAATGTAAGCATCAATTGTTACTTTCTGTGACTGTATTACAATGTGTTGAGGGATAAAATGATGATGACAACAGTTTATATTATTAAATTTAAGGTGCTACATTAAAACTGTGGTTTAATTGTCGTTTATATTTTTATTTTTGAGTTGAGAGTTTTCATTTAAGTCCCGGGCAAATTTTATTTTTAAGGTTTTACTTTTATTATTTATTTTTTATTTTATCTCATTAAAAACTGTTAACCCCCATATAGGGGCGTTACAGAATTTTTGGTATCAGAGCCTAGGTTCGGTTAACCAAGGGAGTGTAGCACCACTTTAAAAAAAAATATATTTTTGAGATGGTTTTGAAGCTGAATTTTCATTGTCATCATCAAAATGAACCTTCACATTGATTTATACAGTCTAGAAGGATGTAACATGGAAAGGCCATAGAATGAAAATATCAATAGTTATATGAGTACAATAATTATATAGAAGGAAAGTATTAATAGTTATAAGAGAATGATAATTATATGGAATGAGTTTATAAGTAGAATGCTTATGAGAGATTCGTATAATATTAGGATCTATAAGCATATCTAATTCGTATAAACGATGAGAAATTCGTGTAGATACGAGAATTTAAAAGCCTTTTGTCTCGTGAAAAACAATAAGAAATATAAGACTTGACTTATTGATTTTAAAGTTTGACATAGATATGCCAAATTTTTCGTAATTGATTCAAACCTAAGTAATAATTATGTGTGGATTCGATGGAGCACATAAGTGTCAATGTCTTTTCTTAAAAGTTCTATATATTTGAGGAATATGATATAAGTTGGGAATCATGGTGTTGAATTTTGAGAGAGATAAATGTTAGACTTTTGGTCTGTTGAGACTGTGTAAAGTCTAGAATGCATGAATCTCAAAATTGGAATATTTTGTTACGTACATTGTATTTAAGTGTATCAGTGAATCTTTTGGTTACCTACGGTTTTGTTATATGAGGAAATTCGATATGGTATAAGTAGAATTGTGGGGATTGTAGATGTTCTTAAGTAGTAACATCAAGTGTCTTTGTTCATTGATATGGTCTACGTTGAAAGACGTAAATCGTATTGATTTCAAGGTTAGTCGCATTCTAAACCCTTGGTAGTAATGATGATGAATCCATTGATAGATGTTGAGTATTATCAATAACATATGGGTGTATGCATTGTTCAATAAGGTTTTGATTAAAACAAAATTATTTGAGTTGCTGGAAGATTATGTTGTTATGAAATGATTTTAAATATTATTCAGGAAGATCCTTATTGTCGTTAAATTAGATTTGTTGTTTATAGTTAACTTTATCTATAGTGGACTTTGAATTGGGTTTAAGATTTATACAAATTGGTTTTCAATTTTATGTTTGTTATTTAACTTGTTCTAAATGTGTTAAGGCCCGAAACAACTTGACCATTTTCAACTTAGAACATTTGGGCCTAGTTCAAATCTTAAATCAGTTTGATTCACACTGTCTCTCCCACGTGGTCTCTATACGTGTCATATACAGTGGTTTAATTATTGTTTACATATACGTTTACTGTGCGTAAGACCTTATTTCTCCGAGTTCACTTTTTCTCTCTTAATTTGTTATTTTTTTCTCTAAATCGCAAATCCACTTCTTTTTCATTAGAAATTCTTCTTTTCCTCTAAAAGAAGAAGGAATTCTAGGATTCTGCAATTTACTATCTTAATTTTTCCTTTCTATTTACTCTTCTTTCATCTCATCATGGACCCAAAGTACCAACACCTGAGAAAGTATTTCCCATCACTCTCCCAAAAGATTCTCAGAAAGAAATACAAGGCTAGAATTACTCGGTTGTGGATTCTTATGCGTTTTGGTATCCCTTGTGATGTGAGAATGTTGATAGAGGGGAAAATCCGTCCGAGTGACTTTAGTCAAGATGTCGGTTTACCAGGAACAGGTACCAGTCGTAGTGCAATGAAAAGAAGAGCTCGTGCCATCGTGGTCACTTGTAACAAATGTGGAAGACAAAATTGTAACGGTAAATGTACTTCACCTGGTTATATGTCTACGAATAGAGAGGATAAAATAAGGTTTTGTAGGGATGGACTTTCAAAGGAGAACTTGGATAGCATCCATCCTCCTCTTCACGGTCACCCTAGTGGATATGTTCAAGGAGCTATTTTTAAACTCTGGCCTAAATTTTATACAGAAAGACAACGCCTCAGGAATATGGTATTTCTAGATCCTGTTTGCCAAGCCATAAGAAAACTGGATGGGGAATAAGTCATCGCTCTATAAAGGTTATTTAGTCTTTGCTTATTTGAAGCAGTTTTAGCTGATGTTCAACAGTTTGTGTTTTTCTTTTTCTCAGAATATTTGCTTTTGTGTTTGAAATAATTGTGATTATTAGATTGATACAGTAAGTGTTAATATCTTATTTAATTTATGATTTTCTTAAATATATATATAATAAAATATATATCTTATCAGACACGTTACATACGGTACAGTAATATGTTTGAATTTTGAAAAGCTTATCCAGATATTTCAAGATTTGTGTCTCAAATTTCAAAAGTTCTACAGTATTTGTCGTTTATATTAAATTTCTAGACTTGGTGTATATTTGTCAAAAAGTCTACAGTTGTGTCAAGAGGGTCTTTTGTCGAATTGTTCTCAATTGTCAAAAGTTATACAATTAGAGTCTAATCTTTTTCAAAAAGTGAATCAGATTTTCTGTAAACTATCAATCACCTTATCTTACTTTCTTATCCGTACAAGATTTTGTTTAAATCTTTGGATTACTTTTTCATTACCTACTCGTCTATCTCTTTAGCCCTTTTTGTATATTTCTCATCTTTAAAATCTCATGTAGAACCCGAAGTCTAAGTGGAGCAGACATTAAGCAACCACTTCTATAAACCAAATATGTCTACCTCCCAGTCCACGAAGAAAATAAAGAATGTCTGTGTCTTTTGTGGTTCCAGCCTTGGAAAAGATAAAGCTTATTTAGAAGCTGCAAATCACTTAGGGCAAGTCCTAGCACACAAGAAGATTAACATAATCTATGGGGGTGGTAGTATAAAAATGATGGTAAATATGGCACTAGCAGCTAGGTCTAGCGACGCTACTGATGTAAGAATTTGGCCTCATATTCCAGTTGAAGGAAACCTTTGTAAGGAAGCCATAGGTAAGGGAGAAGGAGTCAGGAGTATCCCTAAAAATTTTAAAGACATAATCTATAATTCTGATGCTTTTATAGCATTACCTGGTGGTCTAGGTACTCTTGAGGAAATATTTATAGTTGCTTGTGGGCAATTGTTGGGCTTTTATTCCAAACCTTTGGGACTGCTGAACGTAAAGGGTTTTTATGACGGTCTTTTGAAATTTCTAGATTACGCTGTGGAAGAAAACATCACTACAGAATCGGAGAGACAAATCTTTGTCACTGCTTCAACAGCTGAGGAATTGATAGATAAAATGCAAATCATACATCCAGAATCCGACACTGCAACATCCAAGCTTGAATGGGAAAGGGAAAGCCGGGAGCGGCCAATTGATTTGAATCTCCATCTGTAATCTTTTTGTTTTATCTTTGGCATGTAGGCATGTGTGTCCGTATTTCGTGTGTTACGAATAACCGTTTGCCTTGTATTCTGTGTTTCTTGTGGTACGTTGTTGTTCAATCTTTTAGATTCATTGAGCCTAATGCCGGGATGGCTGGATACGGAGTACTTGATGCTCTCGAAACGCATCCTTCTTAAGGTCCGATCTTTTGTTTATCGATGTTTTTGTATCCTCTAAGCATGCATGATATGGATAGCTGGTATACGGAGTGCCTTGTACTCTCGAAACGTATCCGTATTATGTTTGTAATGTGTAATATTCTGTTAATATTATGTGGAAGTACCAGAGTCAGTTATGGGGATATTCCATATGAAATATGAGTATATTATTTGGATTGAATGTTTGTGTCATGAGGATAGCTGTTTAATGAAAAATATGCCGGGTATGTTTGCAACTCTGAGATTCCGTTTAATATCTCTATGAGTAAGTTTAATGTATAGTTTTGAATAAAAGTGTTTGTGATATATGTTTTATGATTATATTCTAGTTTATTAGTTGAGGTATGAAATCAAATATATTTGACTTTTCCTTACTCAAAAAGGAAAAGGAACCTAAAGATGAAGTATATAAAATTTCTCTGGCAATCTCCTTAAATGTGATTGTAAATCACAGTCCATGGACAATGAAGGACTGGAATCATGATATGGTCAATATGTATGCCTGATCAGATTCTTAGACTATTATACGGTGTTATAAGTTGAAACTTGTCAGAAATACTCTTATTGAGGGATTTAGGAGTAAGATTTATTATGCAAGTAAATGAGTGGAGATACGATAACTTAAATTTGGAGGACAAACAACATTAACGGTTTAGACTCGGAATTGGAATCATAATGGAATTAAAATTTTTACTAGTATTGCTAGAATTGAAATTTCGAGGACGAAATTTCTTTAAGGGGGGTAGAGCTGTGACACCCGTTATTCTCCTAACGGGTATTGAGGTAATTAAATTAATTTTAATGTATAAAAAAAATTGCTTCATTTAAATTTATTTTATAATATTTATTTTTATCTATTTTTAAATTTTCTAAAATTCTCCTATATTTATTTAGTATGATTACTAAAAAGCCTTAGAACTTCTAATAAATCTCAAAAATGTCATATTGGCATTATGTGTGTTAAAGTCTTTAGATGAGACATAAGGATATCTTTTCCAACTACTCTTGACCCTCATTTTCTTTATTTCCTCCGTGACATGCTTCAACATGTCTCCTCTATAATTGTTTCTATCACTTCTCTTCAAAGACTTCATCTTTTCTTCCTTTCTCTTCCACGGTTCCCACACTCTTCTTCTCATTTCTTTGCTGAAGCAAAATACTTAGAGAACTTCTTCAAGGCAGCCATAAAAATCAGCCACCATCACCTCCATTTGAGCAAGAATTTCAGTCATACCGAACTAAAGGAACCTGTTTTGAAGCCATTTCAAGCTTCCAACTAACCATAATCTGAGGTTAGAATCTTATGAACAAATTTAGTCTTTCATTTATAAATTTTCTTTTATACTAAAGGATTATTCAAATTTGCGTTCTTAAACCTAAGTATATGTTTGTTGCTATTTTGGAGCATATGTATGAAGTCTAAGTGTATATGCCCTAGACAGAAAATTTATATTGTTAAACTTTATAATACCTCTATGGGCAGTGGTTATTTCTTGAAATTCTAAGATTAAATTAAAATAAATTTTATGAATGTAGTTGTATGTTGTGCTTTAGTTTTAATTGTCCTTATGCACGCCTTAGGATCAAGGGAGTATGGAGCTAACGTTAATTGATTCCAGGATTAAGAGACTGTTGATAAGCTTGAAAGGTAGGGATTCTATTACTCATCTTTTGTGAGGTTTTTATAGAATTAAAATTGATTGTTTTGCCGCAATATATATATATCTATGTTGAACTGATATTATATGTGTATCACATATGAAACTATGACATGGACTCGTCTTGTATTGTACGGCGAGGAACATAATGAATTGACACATGTTATAAATTGAGAAGCATGGTTAGGAAAATTAACTCTATTAATAATGATTTAATATAGAGAAATTGTGAGACATGAAAAGGGCGACGGTTACGTCCTTGGGCATGAATACCCTAAAAGGTAAAATAGGGGGAAGGCGATGACGCTTCCTTGGGTTGAAAGTCCCAGAACACACTGTACAGGAATCGATTTGGTGAGGACTCGGGGCTTGATGTCCCCTCACCGGAACACCCTTGGAATGTTTATAGGGTGATCAAGTGCGCCCATTTGGGTTTCGATGAGTTGAGTGATACTCAATTTAACATGGATACCTAGGAACAATGATGATTGGTAATATTTGTATAAATGTGTAATTATGACACTTGGTAATGATTAACTACGGTATCCATAAGATGTGATCATAATAAACCTCATAATCTGGAATATGATGTAACTTACTAACCATGCAGATTTTAATGTGGTAATGATAGAGGTGAGTAATGGCTTTCTCTACTGAGCATAGTGTTGCTCATTCCCTTATGTTTATATCTTTTCAGGACTCACTAAGTGTGAGGTGGCTACGAGAAATATAGTTGAGGACGTGATGTAGCTATATTACATTGGGACTGCTTCAATTGTTGAGAATGTTTTTCATGATAATGTAAGCATCAATTGTTACTTTCTGTGACTGTATTACAATGTGTTGAGGGATAAAATGATGATGACAACAGTTTATATTATTAAATTTAAGGTGCTACATTAAAACTGTGGTTTAATTGTCGTTTATATTTTTATTTTTGAGTTGAGAGTTTTCATTTAAGTCCCGGGCAAATTTTATTTTTAAGGTTTTACTTTTATTATTTATTTTTTATTTTATCTCATTAAAAACTGTTAACCCCCATATAGGGGCGTTACAGCCGCACTTCGCTCTACTCGACCTCTGGCCAGGTCAACCTGGGCCAGGGACGACAGAGCTGGTGCAGCCTGACGCTGAGCTTGCTGCGCAAGCTGTTGAGTCAGGATCCAGACCGCGTCTGTAAGTTCCCAGATTGGATCTTGGGCGGCCGGGGCATCCACCAGCTCAGCCCTGGCTGTGCTCCCTTGCCCCCCGGACTGGGACCTCGCGGTCCAGGGATAGCCCCTAGGCCTGCCTGTGTTTGGTTAACTATTTCTCGCGTCACCCGACCCCTCCTGTTGGGCTGGCTCGTCTCTAGCGTTGCCTCGGGTTGTCATCTCGGGCGTCGGAGATAATGTAGCTTGATTTTGGATGAAGGCGTAGGTGCCCTCCTTTTAGCGTCAAAATGTTGATGCTTACTGTGGTTTGACGTCGAATCAACACCCACGTGCGGCTACGCATGATCTGACCTCTCCCTAAGCTCACCTCTACCCGAAAGTGCACACCTGCAAGAGAAGGGACGCTTCGGAGAAGATAGTGGGGTTAGTCAATAGACAAGGGCTCTCCGATGCTCAAGGCAGGTATTGCTCGGTAGAGGTCGGCAGCTAGTTAGTTGTGTAGAAGAAGTCTCTTTCTAGAATGTCATAAATACATCCTATTTATAGGCCACCACTTGGATCGGGTGTAAGGCGGGTTTTGCCCACAACCTGGGTGTCACATCAAGGTGTGTCAGGCTGTAGGTAACAAGTGTTGCGCCCATCGCCCAATGGATTGGACTCTATCGGATGGTAATGTATCTGCCTTGTGTTGGCCTATAATGGCGAGTAGCAGCCTGCTTGTGAGTAATGTTGGTCCGACCCGAGCTACTGTACATTTCGAGGTGGCAGCCTTCTTAGGGCGCAGCCTTGGATGCTTGAGAGGCATCTCAGGAAGAAGTATAAAGCATCGGGGGCCAAGAGCAGGCTTTTCGGTGGTTCTGTCGAGCTTATTAGCCGACCACCGAAGTTAGTGTCTTCGGCGGTGGCGCCGAGCTCACCCTCAACAAAACTTTTAGATTAGCCTATCAGTCTACGACCATCGGCCTACCAGCCGACAAGGTTTGGCCTATCAACCGATGTTGAACCAGTGTTTTTTCAAAAATAATGTCCATCTTCTCCATTCACCTCTATCTTCTAGATTCGTCTTTACTTCAAATAATTATTTTAATACAAAATTTTCAAATTAAAATTAAAATAATAAATCCTCGACATGATGATAGACCGCCTTCTTATTACATGAAAAAATTAGATACATATTTTAACCTCTAAGGAACCATAACCGACAAAAGTTAATTAATAAATAAAATAATTAAAATATAAATTTAATCAACCATAATTAATTAATAAACATTTTTAATATCATCACATGACAATATTTAATTACATAGAAACCCTAGAGAGTTAAATCTCTAAAAAATTAAATTCAAGCATAGAAAAGAATAAGATCAAATAATTCATGTATATAGCATGATCACAAATTCGTAAAATCAACATAAAGGCCAGGCTCTGATGCTAATTGTTGGAAAACAGTACACAGTAGAATTTTAAAAATTCTAAATCAAAGTATTTTCTAAAACACAAGTTTGACATACTAAATACATAAATTAATGACAGATCTTACTAACCTCTTTTGTATACCAAAAACAGCAGCAATTTATAAAGAGAAGAATGTTTCAAATGAGCCTCAACCATCTAGTCTTCTTTGTTGTTCTCTATCTACGATTGGAGTGTGGGTGGTCACATGTCGTATAGCTTTTCCTCTAATGACTCTTCTTCTAACCACTTGAGAAAACCAAGAGTTAAGGTTCTTGATCTTGAACAATAGCTCTCAGGGAGCTTCAAAGTTTCTCTCACTAGAGTACTCACTCTATGCTTCTCAAGTAATCTAAGTAACAAAGAAAACTCACCCCTTATTTATAGTGGTTGAATTTGGGGCTAATCCTTATCAGATTAGGCCTCAAAATTTGAGTATGGATCAACTGTTGATGAAAAAGGGTCAAAAACACGTATACTGATTATAGCATGTTTAGAAATTCGATTTGAGAGATCTACTTGCCAACTTACTCTATCGACCTGTTAAAGTTTCCCATCGGCTTGTCGATCGTGCAATAATTTGTAATGCTCAAAATATCTTATTTTCATCCAGAATCTTAGATAGAGCTTTAGTTTCAATTCAAATAACCCAATGAAGAAATTATTTGATTAAAACGATCATATATAGATAATTTAACATGAATTGTTAAATCTAGCATTATTCAAATTTTAGCCAGACTAATAATTTAACATAAGTCACTAATATGTAGGAAAAACACACTATGTCGCTATAGGATTATTATGAGTTAGCAAAGGGGACCCAATGGACATATATAGATTAAGCTCCTATAATTATAAAATACAATATTCCAGATACATATATTATAACTATCAAGTCTAATGCTACTCCACTAAAAGCTTAGAGCTGCACTCTCGACCTATATAAAATTAAAAAGCTCTAATAAGCTAACCGTCCATAACATACATAACGTGTCATATCCCCATAGGATATACCTAATTGGTTTAAGGATAAATTCTGTTTTACCTTCTTGATTATTTTTATCTTATATTCCATTAAAATACTATTGGAATACTTACTATTTATAAATAATATACCATTCAGTTACATCTATGCATCTAATTAGTTGAGTGCTCCAGTCTTCCAATTATAGAATAATGCATATAGGAGAATATCATTAAGTCCATAAAAGAGCTATGGATTCTATATCTATCAATAATGAGTCTATGTGAATTAAGAGTCATGTCTTTAATGTACCAGTATACGTACCATCATTAAATCAGGATTTCATCCTTTAGTACATTAAAAGACATAAGTTAAGAATACGGGCCCATTAGTAATTTCAGGATTAAGCACAACACATATGATTGTCTAAAGTGAATTGATTTAAACAAATGGAATTATTAACCAAATAAATTTAACTTTTTGTCCTAATCTAATACATCATCACATGCGACAATGAACAAATGTTTCTACTTATGGAGGTCCACTCCTATAATCAAGACAAGCTATCTCCTGTTAGGGATGTAGACAACATAACAATCTTAGCATGAATAAAGCGCTCAATTTAAGATTCATATCTTCTGCATAATTTGTCCATCATGTACACGATCTTAAAGGTTTAGACCTATAGTCTCAGACTTTTGTTTGCTAATCATATATTCAATTAAAAAAGCATAAAGAGGATAACATTTTGTCTATGAATAATAAATATATTATTTTTTGATAAAATATCTCTAAAAACTTATTACAACATTTAGTCCTCGGGCCACCATATCTAACAATCACCCTGTCAGATGATGACCCCTAGAATTAGCAACAACATATTTTTGTGTAGTCGCTAAAATTTTTTTATTGATAAACTTTTAGCAATGCGTTGCTAAAAAGTTGTTAGCAACAACATTGGAATTTTTAATGACGACAAAAGCGTAGTTTCTTGTAATATTAACGTATAACTCATTCAATAAGTCGATATTGTTCACTGATATCTAAATTTGAATACTAAAGAAAATGAGTTACATAATAAAGATGATGAGATATTGGAGAACAATATCGAGAAGAAATATGCATCCAGACCTTTTTAAAGCGAATAAAAAAATGATAAACAAGAGTATATATGTGAAATAAAACTTGAGAGTGATAAATCTCATTTTTGCCTTTTATAGATAACCCATGTGCGAATTATGTGGGCACAATTGTATCTATTTGAATTAAAAATCAAAAAAATATGAGACAAAATGAGGAGCTTTAAAACAAGGGCAAAATATTGATTTTTAAAATTTAGAAGGCAATGTGAGGAGTTTTGAAAGTTCAAGGTAAAGTGGTGATTTTTAAAGTTATGGGAGCAAAGTGAGGGAGGCCCTAAGGCTTTCAGGCCTTTTTAAAAAAAGGATCATGCATAGATTTTCCATGTTAGATAGAGATGGTGGATTCTTTGAAATTGATTTTGGGCAACAAATTCTTTTTGAGGGGTCTTGGGCAACAAAATTTAGCTATATTTTTATTGGAATTTCAACCGTACTATTAATTTAGTGTTTGATGTGAGAATTCTTAACCCCTTATTTATTCAATAGTAGTTCTCTTCTATTATATGTTTGTTAGGTATTTGTACTATAAATCTATTTATTATGTAAAAAATAATTATTTACACTATAAAGAAATGGATAAATAAATTTATAGCATAAATTTGACATTAACTATAAATATTTTCAAAACCAGATATTATTACAATTAGTTTTTAAAAAGTAGCATTTTTTGCATTTTTTCAATGTTTATGTAGCGAACCTTAATTTGTCATACAATTTAATTACCTACACTTTTAAAATTATGTTTAGGCAAAGGTTATTTTTATCTAGCATTTTTACGTGCAGGTGTAATACATACGAGTAAAATTCTCATTTTCTTATAGTGAGGGAGGGTGACCATTAATCCTTGCCCTTAGGGTGGCCCTGACCCTGCTCAAAATTAAAGCATTAGTTTGCATACTTAAAAAAAAGAAAATGAGGACTTAATAATTCATAAAAGTGTATTTCTCAAAAAAAAAAAGAAAAGAAGAAGAAGAAGAGCGAAAGAGAGATCATAATAAAAAGCAACGGCCGTCTTTCTTTTGTGATTTTTTTAAAGAAAGCGTTATCTTATGAACCTAATAGTAATTCCTATGATATCATAAATAAAAGTTATTTGCTTGTCAAATTAATTTATGAAATTTACAAGCAAAAAAGTTTGTTTATCAAATTTCTTTAAATGTTTGTGCATTTTCTTAACCCATTAGAAACCATCATATTTCATTCATAAATAAACTATGACGAACAACCTTTTCAACTTACAAATGCATTTCTATACCTTTTTTCAACTTTACTAGTTCAAATTTGGTAGATAAATAACCTGAAAATATAATTTAAAACGTGGCATCAATATGTACAGGTGTCGGTAAGGAGAATATCCTGTTGGCTTAAAAATGACCAAAAACATACACATTGTTTGTTTGACTGGTTTGGTTCAGTTTGGCTTAGTTTAAATTGGTGTTTGATAAAGCATTTAATTCGAACCAAACCGACAGTTCAAAGTAGGCTAGCTGTCTAACTTCAAGTTCAAAATCACCCATCCATTTCAACATTTCGAACTAATATTGAATAGTAATTTCAATCCCATATACTTGTATTTATCATTTAACGTTATTATTTCATATTATTTTTAATTAAATAACTTCTTTTTATATATTTCATATTTATTCTTTAATTAAATAAATTTTTTATACTTCAAACTAGAGTTCTCAATACTTATCCAAACACAAATTCACTTTGCTTATTATGTTCAGATTAACACTTTTAACTATACATCTAAACGCTAGTTCGGATCACTGTTTAAATAACACAACTTAGATTAACACAATTCAAACTAGTGAACCAAACAGGGCAATAAGTTTCTATTTTTGAAAAGGGTCTAAAGTGACGTTGAACTGGATTGTGATGGTTCTCATTAGCTAAGAAGGGAAAAAAAGAAGAAAATAGGACAAGGAGGTTTCAACTTTTATTGCTTTTTAAGGTAGTTTTAGCAGAGTTATTTATGAGCATCATAGTTTAATTTATTGACTTTTATTAATGGTAAAACCTAGACTAATATTTATGTGATATTGAAGTGTATGTAAAAGCACAAAACAAGTATAGAGTAAATGTAATCACAGAACTTTGAAGAAACTGATATGGTGCCTATTGGTTTTATCGAAATGATTTTAAATAAAAATAATGTAAACATAGTGTAGGAGCAGATAGTACATAACAAAAGTTATCATAAAACTTTTAAAACTCAATACCATAAATTATATCAATTCACTACTTAATAAACTTATATATATTCATTGCCTAATAAATTAAGATACATGTTACTTATTGAGTAGAAACAATTAGGTCGAAATCTCTAATGCGTAACATTTTCTATGAAGACGTTGTCTTCCTGCCAAGTTCATGTCATCACTTGGACTAACAAGTAGGCGCAGAAGGAATTAAGCTTTTTTGGATCACTCTTCTTACTTTTCTCTTCCACTGGTCTCAACCCATGAGATAAGTGGGACATAAAATTAAAGAATTTTTCTTCTTTTTTTTTTCTTAGAAAAATGTATATTGTAGGTTTTAGTAGAGTTTTTGCAATCTAAAATAAGACTCACAACTGGTTGCAAAAACAATAAAGGGGCCCTCTATTTGTAGAGTGGGAGATGCCCAATTAACTATGTAAGCTTTTTTCTTTTCCTTCTAAATTAAATATCACATGATTAACTATTAAAACAAAATATTATTCCCCTATACTACTTGTTATCTAATTATGTTTTTATTTGATAATTCAAACTTTCAATTAGAAACTTTAGTTTCATGAAGTAGAAAACTTGGAGAACAAGCTTGCACGTGCCGCATAGTGTGGTTGGGTGTAATGCCTCCTTATAGGCACCTCAGGGAATGTTGTTTTTATCATTACAAATTACCAATAAGAAGTTCAAACAATCAACAACACTCAGAGAAATATCCTAAGAACACATGCATATTTTTTTTTTACTACTTATGGGATTTAACTTTTCCTCCTCTCGGTTAGCTCAATGGAAAACCTAAGGTATTCGGCTAACCGACCACCTACAAAGAACTTAGTTTACAAAAACAAATAGTCAACAATAGAACAAACTTAAATATATAATACAAGCACTCTTAACTTCTAATCAAATAACTAATTAAGACTAATTATGAAGAAATGAATCATAGAGCGTATTCTTTAATAAATAACTTACAAACTAAAAATCCAAAATACAAATTACATTCAGCAAAACATAAGTTCAAAAGAACATATCACAAATAGAACTGAGTCTTAACAATTAAAAATATGCAACATAATATACTAAATTTTATTTGAGTTTAAATTCCTTTCATGACATGACTACGTTTCCAATCCAATACTCCTTGCACACATGCCCATCCTTGTCCTCCATCTTACTCAACTTGCATCTTATCCTTATCCACCACATGATATAAACTAAGTAAGCATAAGCCTAGTAAGTACACATTCCTATATCATAACATAAAACATTCCATAAAAATCATTACATTATATCGCAATCATAATCATAGTACTGCATGAGGCATAGGTTTATTTCGAACATATCTTTTCATTTAGACTTCCATATTAAAACATTATTTATTTTATCTTTAGGCCCCAAGCGTTGAACCATAAAAATAAACATAGTTGTACGAGAAGAGTGAGGTAGCTAATACCAAACCAAACGTACAAGTCTATCTTACGAGACAGTCTACCTAGCAGGACAGACATAAACATGGGGTGTGCAACATTTAATTAAGTGATACATATATATAGATATACCTTTAACATACTTCGTTATTGAAACTTTCATTAAACATTCTTGTTGCAACAAAAGTTTTTATGAGAAGACAATATGTAAAAACAAACTTAAAAATTATCATAAAACATATTCTCAACACTTTTTCATAAACCTTTATCATGTTGCCAGTGAAAATGTACTTATTTGACTTGCTTGATTACTAAGCCTTAAATCAGGTGATGTTGCCATGGTTCTCGATGTGCTCACCTTTTAGAGTGTTCATGTCAATCATTCATATAATACATATGAAATTAATATTCATCTTTATGATATCATTTAATACCATATTGCATTATCATACATCATTCTTAACAAAACAAAGTATCTTTTAGTCACAAACATGCATTTAGAGTCAATAAACATAAAGACAGAAAACTTAACCTTTACTCACTTAGCAAAATTAATCTCAACTTATATGCATGAATAAAGTGTAAAACTTCTTCCATAACATAGCTAAAATATAAAAGCATTACTCAAATTTTCTTTTCTTGATAATATTAATCCAATGTACCTTTTTCTAATTTTCACAACATTCAAGTAAATCTGCCAATCATAAAAACTAATTGTCCTTCAAGGATTCATAACTCTACATCTTTCAATTCACATTTAATTAGAGCATGAAAATTTACAAGAATAAATTTAACATATATATAACTCTAAGATTTTTTTTCTTTAGTAATAAAATTTCATTTCGTAATTAAAAAAATAATACAATTAATATTATAAATTTTGCCAACAAAGTTTGGATAGTGAGTAATCCTAATTAACAATTACATATTAAATTATTAATGCTATAAGATAATCTATAAAAATTACTACAGATAATAGACGCATGAAATCATAACATATCCAAAATTTAGCTCCAAATAAATTCAAAGTAATTCAAAACATAATTCAATACCAGACATGCTAAACAATAAACACGTTTCATTCAAACATTTTTATAAAAACAAATATGCATGATATGCTTTTGAAATTTTTATATAACATGTTTGACATATAAATAAAAGTAGAAAAATAATAAATCATACAAAACACATTTAAAAGTATGATTTATCATCTTATGAATTACATAGAGTATATCAAGTAGGCATTTATAACAACTGAGTACTTGGCAATCAAAGAATTTTAATTTTAAAAAATAAGGATATAAAATTTACATAGATTTAGTTAACATATCAACAATGATTCATAATTTCTTACAGAATCAAAAGACACCTCTTGGCCCATAAAACGAACTCTATAAGACACAAATAGAAATCTACTAGAAATTTTGTGAGAAATGTTTAATTGACAACTCGTAGCCCTAAAAATATTTTGAATGAAAATTTATAAAAAAACCACATACATTCGTAACCTATACATACACATCATATCCAAAAATTGAAAAATTAAATTATTTCATTTCAAAACATTACTAGCAATCTTATCGACTAACCGAAAGCCTTAAAATTTTCATATCACACTCCAATAACAAAAAACTTATTTTCATGAAATTTTATAAAATATCGTTGTTATAATCAAAGTAATAAACAACATACTTTATTTTTCATAAAAACATATATGCATACACATTCACAACATAAAAGAACAATTTTCTAAGAAAGTTTGTCACAAAACAATATATATCAATCATAAAAATTCAAAACCATAAAAATCTTTAAACCATACCTTAAATTCTTATGTTTTCTTGAACAAATATGAAGACTTGCATACAAAATCTCCAAGAGGAATTCCTTCTACTTTATTTTGAAAGAAAATAAGATTAATGAAGTATTGTCTTGGAGAATTAGAGGGATAATGGAGGCTTTCTTGGAGAGATTTTTGAGGGAGGGTGAGCTAGAGAATTTTCGTTGGCTGGAAATTAAGAGAATAAAGACTTTAGTGGCTTAAAGGTATATTTATAGGTTTAAGAGAGAGAAGAGATTAGATGACTGTAGGAAACCCTAATTCGAATCTAATTAGGTTTCCCATTTTTTTAGATGAGTATAATTTTAATCTAATTAGGTTTTTTCACTTTTTTTCTTCTTTTTTATTTACACGGTTTTATCTTTACATTATTATATGCTAATATATATAATACAATATAATATCTTAATAGTTATATTTTAATATAATATAATGTAATGCATAATTATTTATATACAACAATAATGTTTGCTCCCATGACCCCAAAAAATATTAATTTTCCCATTGTTCTTTTTGACAGTTTATATTATAGAATTTCTTAACACCATAATAAAAATATTACTTGTGTAATTATCGTGATATCATAAATGTCATAAAAAAAAGAAAATATGCAATAAAAATTCATGCCAAAATCAAGAATATAACTCTAAGGTGTACATAACTGCCGATCATAATAAAGATTATAATTTTAGAGCAAGTTAAAACTCTTAAAAAAATAAATAATTATGCTCATCATCATTTTTTACATGAACATCTTGAGCACATCGATCCCTCATTGTTATCACCTATGATATTACTAAATAAAAAGTTATTTTACTTAACATAAATAATAATACCACATAAAATATCATATTCTAATATTAAATTAACATAAGTATCCATAAAAAAGATGAGTGCTACATTGGGATGCCACTGTGTCTTCCAAAATTAATTAATTTTATTATTTAATATTGTAAATTAATTTAATTTATTTATTATTTGTGGTATTAATTTAAATTCTACAATTCTAAATTAATTATTAAATTTCACTTGTCCAAACAATGTTTGCAAGGATGGCAAGGGATTAATAGACTCATAATTTCAAGCTCTAATAATACCAATATATTAATTAAACTTTTTAATTAATATGTTACTCTTTAATTAATGCTAAAGTTACTCCATTATAAACTTGGAACTATGTCCATTTGATATAGCCATTGTATATAAATTGATCTTCTATAAATAATTTATAATTAGAGTTAGGTGGATATCTGTTAATCTCTCTAAATAAATTTTTATTATTGAATGCCATTTATTCTCTAATGAATAATAAATTCATGAACTTAATCACACTACTCTAGAAAATTATTTATCTAATTCTTAATAAAGAATTAATGGATTCTATCTTGTAATACTAACATTCTCAAGCCTTTACTTTATTATGCCTCCATAATACAAGAGATAGAATTAACAATCTCGAATTCTTATCGCGTAAACCAAAAGATATAATTCCGTTAATGAGTTTAAAGGATTTATTTAGCTATCATATTTGTTCATGTCTCAGTCCTACATAATCATATCATATATAGTGCACTCCTTTAATGACTCGCTAGATTAACAGTTTGGATAAAACTATTCAATTCTCGTGAAAATCATCTACACTAGTAACACTCAACTAAATATTCCACACTTTAATTGAATAATTAGTTATATATTGTTGACTATTTAAATTATCATCCTTAAATATTATCCTCATATATATAACATTTATAGGCAATATTTATTGTGATATAGATAATTATGAAAATGTTAGTAATATTCATAAAGTATTTAAAATATATGCATAAAAATATAATAGAAAATTCAATTTACTTATACATAAATAATGTTTAATGTAAAATATCATATGTTTTAAAAGCATCTATCCCAACAATGCTAGCTAAAGATATTTCAATACTCAAATCAACAAGCGAAATTAAAGAAGGATGCTCCCAATGTAAAATTGATAGTTTAATTAAAATAACCTATTGGTCATAATAAAGTATTTACCCTTTAGGAAATAATTTTTAATTTATCGATTAATGTAGATTAATTAAATTAACCTTTTAGTCATAATAAAGTATTCATCCTTTAGGAAATAATTTTTAAGTTATCGATGAATGCAAATTTTTTGTTATTTTAACTGTTGGTTTTCTAAAATGTTTTTAGAGAAAATATTCAAAAACATGGTAAATGTGCAAAACGTATATAACAAAAGTTTCCATAAAATTTTTGTAAAGCAATGCTATAGAGTATATCAATTCAACGCTTAATAAATATATATACAATTTATGCTTATTCTATTAAAGTGAGAAGATTGGAAACTGAAAAATGGAAATTGTTTTCTATATGAACTACCGTCTTTCTCACCTAATACTCGGCATCGATTGAACGTACATATGGGAGTAGATGGAATTAGGGTTTACTAGGATCACTCAACTAACTTTTAATTTCTTACTAATCTCAATACATGAGTAAAGTGAGACAGGGATTGGAAGAATGCTTCTTATCTTTTTTTTTCTCTCTCTTCTGCATGCCTACTACCAGGAAAAACTAGCAAAAATTTTACAGTCTAACCAAGACACTCAATTACGAATAGAATGAATAGAGGAAGACTCTATATATAAAGAAAAAGAGACCCAATTAATTTTAAGAAGTTCCTTTATTTTAATTCTAAATATCATATATTTAATTAAAATAAAAGAGATAAACTTCCCTTTCCCTATATGTAGTACACTTGACTCACAGAGATACCATATGTATGTGTAGTGCCAATAAAGGGAAAAAGAGAGAAAAAATTAGTTTGTTCCCCTCTGATTTGTTTCCAAATTTAAATTTTCAAATTTAAATAAATCACATTTATCAAAATCAGAAACTTCTAGAAGAGAAAACTTGGACAACAAATCTTAGATTGTACAAGGAATGCTAACCTGCAAAGTATGTGACAAACACATGGTGGGTGGGACCCTTTGTGTATTTTCTAAAATTAATTATTATTTATTTATTCTCAAATAATCTTATTATTTAATAATTACAAATTAATTCAAAATTAATTTATTTTTAGTGGTATTTAATTTAGAATTCCATATTTCTAAATTAATTAATTAAACTAGTAATTCCACTTATTCAAACAATGCTTACAAGGATGGCGAGGGACTTTTTGGCCCATACTTTCAAGCTCTAATAGAACCGATATATTAATTAAATATTTTAATATTATACTACACCATTATTAATCCATATGTTACTCCACTAAAAACTTAGAATTGCACTCTTAAAATTATAGATATAATTACTCATATTCTAAAGTCATCTATCTTAATTTGATATAGTCATTATATGAAAATTGAGCCTACATAAATAATTTATAATTAGAGCTAGGTTAACCTTTCTAATTACTTCTCCACCCTTAACTGTTATTTTTCTAATGAATAATAATTTCATTAACTTAATTACAAATTAAGCGCTCATATTATTCAATACTCAAGAAAATTATATATCTTTCTTATTAGATAAGAATGAATTTCATCTTATAATTTTAACATTCTTGGTTACTTACTTCACTATGCCTTCAAAATACAAGGAATGGGATTAGATTCTTGAATCTATAACTAGGAAATCAAAAGACATAATTCTTTAAATTGGAGTCTGCTAATAACTCAAGATTAAGATCTTCTATAAGACTATTAGTTGATGTAATTAAAACTTGCTATATTCTAATAAAATTATTTAACTGGTCATACCATATCAAGTCCCAGTTTCACATAATCTCATTATATACAGTGTACTTATTTAATGATTCACTTAAATAATAGTTCAAATTAGACCATTCTATTGTCAATAGAAATGACATGCATTAGTAACACTCAATTAAAGATTTCATACATTAATTGAATAATTAATTATATATTACTGACTATTTTGATCACAATATTTAAATATTATCCTCTTGTATACAATACATACACTACTACAAAATGTGGATTCCACGACTGTTTATGACCATTGTGGAAAAATTTCACGATGGTTAAAAAACTATCGTGAAAACTTCTGTTGTGATACAGCATGGAGTTTTCACGACTATTTTTTACCGTTGTGTAATAGAAGAATTGGCGCGGGAAGGGGATGTATGGAGTGATTTTCTGTGACGGTTTCGTTAAAAACCATCGTGGAAGTCAAAAACCGTCATGGAAACCCTAGGGTTCCACGACGGTTTTATTTCCATGATGGTTTATTCAAAACCATCATGGAACCCTAAGTTTCCATGACAGTTTCATCAAAAACTGTTCCACGATGGTTTTATAGGGTTTCCACAACAGTTTCATCAAAAACCATTCCACGACGGTTTTTGACAAATCCGTCGTGGAAAATTGGTATTTTCAACAACAAAAAATCTCCAAAAATTTTTATTTCCTATGGGATGGCTAGTCCTGTGTGTTTATCCATTACATCAAAGCCCTAATTACATACAATAATTGGTGTGTATTAAAAATTGCCAGGTATTTACAAGATCTAGCTATTTTGAGCAATTTGTTAATCTACTTTGACGTGTACCTATCTAAGGAGCACATACCTATTTACAAATTGTATCCACTGTAATCTAACATCATGTATATCCATATGTATATAAAAATCTTTTTTTCCAAAGGCTTGTATACCACTTGTAATTATATCCCGCATGAAATGTAGAATAAAAAAACCACTTTCTACGCTTCCTTATTTTCTTGGATACTTACGTTTGGAATATAGTGTTCCGTCCGATCGTTTTGTGACACCGTTTTCATCTTGAAGCTTCCAATCATTAAGCGCCCTAACAATGTGTCATGTTTAAATAATAAATTAATAGATGATACAATTATGTGCGACTAAAAATAGTTAATTTTATAAGAGAAGATTAATGCTTATAATCTCATGACTGATATGAAATCCTCACATGGTGGGCATCCTAGAGGGTCAAACCAATATATTTGGTCCTCCCATGGCGAAATAAGTCCCATCATCCAATGTTCTCCAACATTGTATGGTAGGAAGAATAATTTCTCCCTTGGTGCTTGAGCTAATAGGTGGAGGAGTGATGTGGCACGCTCTCTATGATCACTTTGTAGGTCTCTTGTAGCACTTGAAACAATGGCCGAAGATATGAAGCCAAAATTTTGCGCCATGCCTTGAAGTTCACAATATTCGACCAAAAAACTACAATAAAAAACAATACAGTCAATTATTTTAAAGCACCTTACAACTCTACCTATATTTTAAAAATATGAAATAAGGCTGGAGTTATTACCTGAGGTATACTAGGATACAGTTTGCCCCAATTTTATCAAAGTTGATGAAGTAGTAAACATCTTCATACCCCACATAGATAGGCAATTCATTACCAATGACATTTATCAGTATAGGGCACTAAATCGTCGACCCATCCCGCATGAAAGAATATGCGTATAGAGCCAACTGCATAAATTCTGGAGGTACTGAAGTGAAGTTAAATGTAGGCAGTTGCTCATTTGTAACGGTTTGTTCTTGTTCTTGTTCTACCTCAGGTTCTAATTCTCTTGCTTTTGTAGAGCTTTGCTTTTTTTGGCATTTCTTTTCGGTTAGATCTTGTGGAACATGGCTAGGTGCTTGACTCGTCTTCGTCAATGCGATGACTTCAACTAACCTCTTCAACCATACGATGAAGCTTCTTGCTACTTCACCCATAATTGTTGCTTCAAGTGTTGGAACAGGAAATTCAGCTGTTATAACTCTGATGGTAGTGATGCTAATGTGCACGTTCTCTTCCCCTAATAGTCGTCCATGAACTGTATCAGTTGGAAGACTCTCCATCCACACCTTCCTAAGCACAACAAGTGCACACCCACCATTAACTCTATCCTCAACGAAGAGCCTACATTGTTTGGGCTCCTGACGAGGAGCTGACAATTGGACTTCTGGAGCTTCTGGAGCTTCTGCTACTTTATTGGGAGGGTTACAACTAGTTTTGAAGCTGTTAAGTTGTGAGATGCTATCACCCGTCGACTTGGCATGTCCTTGGGAAATGAGCTCGGTCACAAGACCCCGCAGTTCTGTAATCTCCATCTGCATCTTTGACATTTGGGAATTCAATTTGTAAGTACCTGATTGGAGGTCGAAGTATTGAGACTGCTTCACATACTTCGATTGACCACGAACACGTCCTGAATGTTCTGCTTTCCCTAGTGCCCTTCTCAAAATGCCATCATTACCGACCGATTAGAAGCTCCCTTGACTTTGTTGCCTTGTGTATTCATCCTGTAAAACAACAACACAACCATGTTATTCAAGCAATCCTTCATCCACCCGTATTAAATTACAAATTAATTGTTCGTGTTTAGTAAACTTACAATCAAGTTCCCAAATTCTGCTACTTTTGGATTTTTAAACTGGCCATCGGGACCTTGACGTGATTTTACCAACAACTCCTCCCGTGTTGGTAGCACGCCCTCCTTTGCAAACTGTGTTACGCTATGTTAGTAACATAGTAATGATAGAATAATTGATATATGTAATTTGAGTAACATAGTAATGTACCAAGGATTGCTCGAGCTCTCTATATCCGACTCGGCCAACCATAGAGAGTATTCATTTTTTGCTCTTATTTTTCTTGCATTTAACACATACATAGTAATATTAAATCATAAATTGCATATATTCACATATTCACATATTCCACTTCATACATGTTTACACAATTTCACATATTCATATAATTTCACATATTACACGTATTCACATATTTACAATTTCAATTACATATATAATTTTACAAATTGCACATATTCATATAATTTTACATGTTACACATATTTACATAACCTCACATATTACAAATATTAAAAAATTTACAATTTCAATTACACAATTTCACATATTGAAATATTCACCGCAAATTGCACAAATACTTTTCATCTTCACATATTCACAATTTCATATATTGACATAATTTTACATAATTAAATCTTGACATATTCACAATTTCACAATTTCAATTACACAATTTCGCATATTCATATAATTTCACTTATTACACATATTCACAAATTTACAATTTCAATTACATATATAATTTCACAAACTACACATATTCATATAATATCACATATTATACATATTTACATATCCTAACATATTACACATATTCATAAACTTAAAACTTCAATTACACAATTTCACAAATTACACATATTCACGGATTAGGGCCGAGGGGGGGCCGTGGGTGAGGGTGAGGGGCCGAGGAATGAGGGACGAAGGGTGAGGGGGCGAGGGGCTAGGGGCAAGGGGGGTGGGGGTGGGTGGGGGGCGGGTGGCAGGCCGGGGGGGTAGGGGCGAGTGAGTAGGGGGCGAGGGGGGTGGGGGGGCTAGCTATGGGGGGGGCTGGGGTGGGTGGGGGCAGGTGGGGGGCCTAGGGGGTGTGGGCGAGTGGCAAGGGGGGTAGGGGCGTTGGATGGGGGGGTGGGGGCCCTGAGGGGGTGGGGGCTAGTGGGTAGGGGGCAGGTGGGGGGCCTGGGGGGGTGGGGGCGAGTTGGGAGGGGGCAAGGGGGGTAGGGGGCCTAGGGGGGTGGGGGTGAGTGGACAGGGGGCGGGTGGGGGGGTGGTGGCAGGGGGTGAGGAGGCGGATGTGTGGGGGGGTTGGTGGGTGGGATAAGGGGGAAGAGGAGAGAAAGAGGGAGGGGGAAGAGGAGCTTACCGGTGGCATGTAGGCTATGGCGGCGCCGTGAAGATGATGGCAGCAGAGGGAGGTCAGATTTTAGAGAGGGAGAAAAAGGGATTTTAGAGAGAGAAAAAGAGGGATTTGAGAGAGAGAGTGAGGAATGGCCTTAGAGTGAGGAATGGCCATTGGATTTGACAAAAACCATCATGGCAAAACCGTTGTGGAAGACTGCTCTTCCCTGATAGTTTTTGCAAAAACTATCGTGAAAAAATACTACTTTCCATAGCATTTTAAATGCTGTTAAAAGCTTTCCACGATGGTTTTTGAAAAAACTATCATCGAAAATACTATCCACAACTGTTTTTCCAAAAACCGTCGTAAAAAATTGTCTTAAATATTTCTTACACACATAATATTCTTTACTGCCTAGGGTGGCCAGCCCGTGTGTTAAGCATCCAATGGCATAGAATGTATACTTTATCTCCATTTTCACCAGAAATTTAACTATAGATAGATATAAAAAAATTAAGAAAATATTGAAAAATGTAATAAATTAAAGAAAAATGTTACAAGTAAATTAACATATATACAAATTATTGATGCTCATCTTCTTATCTTTTTTTTCATTGGTTCCTCAATACATATCCATTCCACATCTTCACAAAGCAAGTGCGAAACATCATCTTCAAAATTATCTATCTCTTCAACCAGTGGCAATCCCTTTGTGAATGAAGGGATGTCTGCGCAATCTTCATCAACTTCTTCACCCTCGACAACTATTTTTGGCTTTGTCGGGATGACTAGAGACAACTCCATGTCTTGGGGATCAGTAGTATAAAAAACTTGGATTGCTTGTGATGCCATAATGAAGGGATCAATCCTGTATCCTAATCTTCTAAAGTCAACCACCGTGATGCTGTCATCATCGTTCTTAACATAGTTATTGTCGGCCCACTTGCTTTTTAAAAGTGCTATACATAATCCCCCATAATCAAGTTTCCAAATATCTTCAATGAAACCAAAGTAGTTCATGGTCCCACATACCAGATTCTTGTCCTTGGCAGAGGCAATATGCATAGCCTCAGCACGGAGAGTCACACAGCTATTTCGCACAGGATGCTTCTCATTCCTTTGCCAGTGTAGAAAGTGTAACCATTTATAGAATATGATGTGTACCTTGTAACAGTTAGATATGTATGCCCAAGGAGTAAAAATGTAATACGTTTTTGGAGACATTTTTATCAATAAAGAATTTATTCATTTACATATACCAAATCTTGACCTCTTTACATTCATATTTGTTGAATGTATATTATACAAATAGTAGTCTGAGACTGTTGGCCTAAACCTTTAAAAATTGGGCATATGATGGACTGATTATGTGAAAGACACGATTCTTAAGGTGACGGTCTAAAACATATGATCCGCAATTGAGGGAATAAAGTTGGGTGCTTTATTCATGCAAAGATTGTTATATTGTCTATATCCCTATTGGGAGATGGTTTGTCTTGACCATCAGAATTGGACTCCGTGAATAGAAACATTGGCACATTGTCATAGGTGACGATGTGTTGGATTGGGACACAAAGTGAATTGATTTGAACTAATAATTTTGTCTTGACAGATCGATTCACTTTAGACAATCATTTGTATTGTATCTTAATCCTGAGATGGATAGTGGGCCCGTTGTCTTGACTTGTGTCTTTTGATGTACCAAAGGGTGACTCCCACATCTCAATAGTGGTATGCATGCCGGTACGTTGGAGGCATGACTCTTGATAGCGTAGAATTGTTATTCATAGATATGGAATCCATAGCTTCTCTTTAGGAGTAATGATATCCTCTTATATGCGTTATCCTGTAATTGAAAAACTAGAGCGCTCAACCATTTAGATACATAGGTGTAACCGAATGGTATACTATCTTTGGATGGTAAGTTTTCTAATGGTGAGATAATGGAACGTAAGATAAAAATAATCGAGAAGGTAAGACAGAACTTGTCCTTAAGCTGATTATGGATTATCATATAGGGATACAATACACTTTGATATGTCATGGAGACTTAGCTATACGGGCTTCGTAATTCTATAAAGTTCGAGAGTGCAGCTCCAAGCTTTTAGTGGAGTAGCGTTGGAGTTGATAATTATGAAATGTATATCTGGGATATTGGGTTTCATAATTATCGAGAGCTTGAACTTTATAGGTCCATTTTGGTCCCCTTTGCTAGCTCACAAAATCCTGTAACGATACGGCGTGCTTTTTCAATAATTGGTGACTTATGTCAGATTTATCGGATTAGTTTAAAATTTGAAAGAATCAAATAATTCATGTCTGTTTATTGGTTAAATTAATTTGTGTAATAAAATTAATTTAAGATAAACTTGTTGAATTATTGGGATAGGATAATTCTTGTCTATTTATCGGTTGATTTAATTGGATAAATTAAATCAAGATAAACTTGTAGAATTATTGTGAATTGATTTATTTTCTTAGAGATTATCTTGATAAAGTTTATTTTGATCAGATAACTTCTCTATTGGGTTATTTGAATCAAAACTGAGACTTGATCCTATAGAATCTCGGGTGGAAAATAAAAGATTTGTGGAGATATTTATGCAGTAGTTCGGCCTGTCGATCTATGTGTTTGGCCTGCTGATGGGGCCTTTCGGCCTACCGATCAACGATAGATAAGATTACGTGTTTTCACACAGATCTTATCAGATATTGATCCGAACTTGAAAAACTCCCTGAGAGCTTTTGTTCACAAATCACGAACACTAGCTTTGGGTTCTCTTGATTGGTTGGAAGGAGAGTCACCGGTGGAAGAGCTATACGTGTGAGCCCAAACTCACTCCTATCGTGGATAGAGAATAGCAAAGAAGACCAGTTGGTTGAGGCTCTTTTAGAACGTTATTTCTCTTCACGGGTTGCAGAAGTTCTTCGTTACATAAAGGTTAGTAAGATCTGTTTAATTTGTACATATGGCGTGTCAAACTTGTTTTTGAAAAAATACACTGATGTTAAAATTTTTAAAATTTTCGTTGCGCACGTCACACTTTTTTTTTCCAACAATTGGTATCAGAGCCAAGGTTTTTACATAAATTTACAAGTTTGTGATCATACTGTATGTATAAATTTTGTGATCTTAATCTCTCCAATGCTTGAATTTAATTTTACAAATAGAGTTGGCTCTCTAGGTTTCTATATAATTATATGTTGTCATGGATTATGTGGTGAATGTTCATTAATTACTTATGGTTTATTAATTTGTTTTTTAATTATTTATTAATTAATTAATTTATGCCGGTTATGGTTCCTTAGAGGTTAGAATATGTATCTAGGTTTTTCAGGTAATTAGATGGCGGACTATCATCTTCGTCTAAGAATTGTTATTTAATTTTAAATTTGCAAGAATTTTGTAATTAAATAATTATTCAGAGAAGACGGATCGAGAAGTTGATCTAAAAGATTAATGATGGCGCACCCAGGTATTTCCTGTGTCTCTAGTTTTATGTTTTTGAATTGTTAAAAATAAAATTGATGAATTGTATTAAAATTGTATTTTCTGGAATGGAGATTTCTGCTCGGTTGGAAGGTTCGACAGGCCGATGGTCACATATCGGCAGGCCGGACGTGTAGTTTGGCAGGCCGACAGTGGGACAGAAATAGGCTGGCTCTGTCGGGAGGCCGAACTTCTAGTTCGGCATGCCGAACTTTCATAGGTCGGCAGGCCAATCTTTTAGATCGGCAGGCCGATGAAGCATGACCGGCAGGCCGATCACCCAGATCGGCCTGCCAACTGAGAGCTGAAAAATTTCCAGAAAAGGTGCAATTTTTACAGTGCAGTTTTAATTTTATTTTTGAGACGATTCTGAGAGACATTAAATTTAGATATGACCGAAAATATGAAGTATTTGATTCATACGGGATTGAAGACTTGAAGATGGGAATTATGTGAAGAAGGATACAACTTGAGGATTCAAGGATGAAGAATCGATATATGTCTCGATTATTCTCTTGTAATCTTAGTTTTCTATTCTCTAGGATGGAGTCAACATATTACGGTTATTATTATTTTGCTTGTAACTTTACTTGATTGCTTTGCTTGTCTGCATTATAATATGATTTGCCATGTATATTGATAACATGTCATATAGAATAGGAGGTGCCACTCGTATTAAAATTGTTCATGCATAATTTTTAAATAAAACCTTGACTTCAAAAGATTGAGTGGGAGAAGGTTTTCGAAGAGAGAACCTAAGGCCTCCATCGTTGGTCCATAGGAAGAACATGGTGGTCCCGACCCCTAGGAAGGGATTTCTATCATGTACCAGATTGGATCTCTGAGAGGATAAGGTATTTTAGCATGATTTATGGTTGCACACCCCTAGGTGGTGATTATAAATCATGGTTAAAATATTGAAACGATGGTTATAAAGTCACATTAATTTTATTATTAACCTCCCCTAGGAGCTCTGTTAATAAAATTAATGGCCAAAGAAACGATTATTAATATATGCTGGATCATACGGGTCCTGGATGGCATATATTAATCAGGAGGGGATCCGTGTTCCTGATTGAATTTGGTATGACTCCCCTAGGAGCTTGTTGAATTCTGAGTTGGAAATTATCGTTGTAAGGTTGTGATATTTTCAAGGTTTTGACACATAAACACATTTGTATGATTTTACATGATTGTGTTATCTTACTAAATTATTATGATATGTTTGCTTATGTTTGGTATGTGATTCTTTATTGTAGATTAAAAATGTCTAAAAACACTTTATCATCGATACTTGACAAAAACCTGTTAACTGGTGAGAATTATAATGATTGGAAATAGAACCTGGATATCGTCTTGTCCTTTGAGAAACTGAAATATGTTCTGGAAACCCCTTGTCCTCCTGAGCCTATGGGAGACTCATCTAATGAGCAATTCCAAGCGTATGACCGCTGGAAAGATGCCAATGATCAGGCCCGCTACTATGTTATGGCCAGCATGAATAATGTGCTGCAGGCTCAACATCAAGATTATGAGACTACAAAGCAGATCTTGGATAATATTGAGGACATGTTTGGAGGCCAGGCCATAACAAAGAGGCAAGGGGCGCTTCAAAAACTCTTAAACTGTAGACAGAGACCGGGGACATCTGTAAAGGAGCATATGATGTTGGTCATGGGTTACCTCGTGGAGGCTCAAAACAATGGAGCCGACATCGATGCTGAAACTCAGATGACTATGGTCTTTGAGACTCTATCTAAGGAATTTATTCCGTTTAGAGCTACATTTAATTTGAGCAATAGACGGGATATGACCTTGACAAAACTGATGAAACAGTTGCAGGAGTTCGAACTGCTGATCAGGGAGTCTCCTGCGGGTGGAGAGGCCAACATAGTAGCTGCTTCTGGTTCCAATTCTAACTCTGGGAATGGAAAGAAGCAACGGGCCAAGAATGGGAAGTCTTCTATTCCTGCTAATACCAGGAGCAAGAAGAAGAAGAAGAAGAACCCAAAGAAGCTTAAATGCTTCTTCTGTGGTAAGGTCGGGCATATTAAGAAGCATTGCAAGGACTTCCTTTCCAAAGGAGGTAGGTGTGATCTTCTCTATTTAGAAACTTGTTTGGTTGAGGAATCCAGTGACATTTAGGTCATAGATTCTGGTGCAACTAAACATGTTTGTGTTTCTTAGTAGGGGTTTAAAGAAACGAGAAGTCTACTACATGAAGACTTCATGCTTCGGATGGGCGATGGATCCTTGGTCTTAGCGGAAGCAGTGGGAGACGTCCATCTTTACTTTGATAACTATAGGAATTTATTTTTGCAAGATTGTTTTTATGTTCCTAAATTTGAAAGGAATTTAATTTCTGTATCTTGTTTATTTAAAGACTCCTACATGGTATCTTTTAATGAAAAAGTGGTGATTCATAAAAACAAATCTTTTATCTGTTCTGGATGGATGCAAAATAATCTATATTTTATCAAACCTAAGATGGACTTATTGCTTAATGATGAGATGAATAATAATAACTCCAAAAGACTTAAAACTTCTCACTCTAATAAGACTTATCTTTGGCATTTGCGCCTTGGTCACATTAACCTGAATAGGATTCAAAGGTTGGTAAGGAATGGACCTTTAAGTCACTTAAAGGTGAAATCTATACCTCAATGTGAATCTTATTTGGAGGGTAAAATGACCAAAAGACCATACGGGTCTAAAGGCAATAGGGCCGAAGGGGTTCTAGAACTTGTGCATAGTGATGTTTGCAGACCGATGAACATCCAGGCACAAAGAGGGTATGAGTACTTCGTCACTTTTATTGACGATTACTCAAGATATGGGTATGTGTGCCTGATGCACCACAAAAGCAAAACTTTTGATAAGTTTAGGGAGTTTCGAGCTGAAGTGGAAAAGCAATTGGGTAGACCCATAAAGGCACTTCGATCCGATCGAGGTGGAGAATACCTTTCTAATGAGTTCTTGGGACACTTGCTAGAGAATGGGATTTTATCCCATTTGACTGCGCCAGGCACTCTGCAGTAGAATGGCGTAGCTGAGAGAAGAAATAGGACTTTGTTGGACATGGTCAGGTCCATGATGTGTTATTCATCATTACCTTTATCCTTTTGGGGATATGCACTACAAACTGCATGTTATCTTTTGAACAATGTGCCTTCAAAATCGGTACCTAAAACTCCTCACGAGTTGTGGACAAGAAGGAAGACATCCTTAAACTATAATCGCATATGGGGATGTCCGACTCATGTCCTATTTAAGGATCCAAATAATTTGAAAGCACGTTTGAAAGTGTGTGTGTTTGTAGGATATCCAAAAGGGACTAAAGGGGGTTATCTTTATAACCCAAAGGAAAATAAAGTCGTGGTTTCTGCTAATGCAACTTTCCTTGAGGAGAGTTACATGGACGACTTTAAACCTCGAAGCAAAGTAGTGCTTGAGGAGTTAAGGAGTGATCAAATCACTCCGTAGGTTCCAAATGAAACCGTTCCGATTAGTGTAGAAAAACCAAACAAACTTGAACCAAACAAACTTGAACAACAATGCAGGATTCCAAGAAAGGTGGGCAACCATCTAGGTCTGGAATTACTCTTTCTAAGAAAGACTCTCCAAAGTCTCATGAAGAAAGAGAATACATGAAGAAGGTGCCTTATGCTTCAGTAGTGGGTAGTCTCATGTATGCCATGCTTTGCACACGACCGTATATTAGTTATGCGATCAGGATTGTAAGTCAATTTTAGGCAAATCCAGGACCGAACCACTAGGTTACGATAAAGCATATTTTCAAGTACCTACGAAGGACTCGAGGGTATATGCTAGTATATTCGGGTGAGGACCTGATTCCTCTAGGATATATTGAGTTAGATTTTCAATCTCGTCTGGATTCTAGGAAATCGACTTCGGGGTTTGTGTTTACTCTGGGTGACAGTGCCATCAGTTGGAGAAGTGCGAAGCAAGATTACACTTCGGATTCAACGATGGAGGCCAAGTATGTGGCAGCTAGTGATGCTTCAAAAGAAGCAGTATGGCTTCTTAAGTTCCTTGAGGATCTTGATGTTGTTTCTGGCATGGATAAGGCGGTATCACTATACTATGATAACAGTGCGACGGTAGCTAATGCTATATTTACTAAGGAACCGAGATTTCACAAGAAGAGTAAACATATTGATTGGAAGTATCATGTGATAAAGGACTTTATTGAGGGCGGGCATGTCACGGTGTGCAAGATCGCATCAGAGGACAATTTAGCTGATCCATTTACAAAGACACTTACAGGGAGAGTCTTCGAGAAACATGTGGAAGCTATGGGGATGCGAGATTTGCTGTATTTACTCACTTAATGCAAGTGGAAGATTGTTAGATATGTATGCCCTAAGGAGTAAAAATGTAATACGTTTTTGGAGACATTTTTATCAATAAAGAATTTATTCATTTACATATACCAAATCTTGTCCTCTTTACATTTATATTTGTTGAATGTATGTTAAGGAAATAGTAGTCTGAGACTGTTGGTCTAAACCTTTAAGAATTGGGCATATGATGGACTGATTATGCGAAAGACACGATTCTTAAGGTGACGGTCTAAAACATATGATCTGCAATCGAGGGAATAAAGTTGGGTGCTTTATTCATGCAAAGATTGTTATGTTGTCTATATCCCTATTGGAAGATGGTTTGTCTTGACCATCGGAGTTGGACTATGTGAATAGAAACATTGGCATGTTGTCATAGGTGACGATGTGTTGGATCAGGACACAAAGTGAATTGATTTGGACTAATAATTCTGTCTTGACAAATCGATTCACTTTAGACAATCATTTGTATTGTATCTTAATCCTGAGATGGATAGTGGGCCCGTTGTCTTGACTTGTGTCTTTTGATGTACCAAAGGGTGACTCCCACATCTCAATAGTGGTATGCATGCCAGTACATTGGAGGCATAACTCTTGATAGCGTAGACTTGTTATTCATAGATATGGAATCCATAGCTCCTCTTTAGGAGTAATGATATCCTCTTATATAAGTTATCTAGTAATTGGACAACTGGAGCGCTCAACCATTTGGATGCATAGGTGTAACCGAATGGTATACTATCTTTGGATGGTAAGTTTTCTAATGGTGAGATAATGGAACGTAAGATAAAAATAATCCGGAAGGTAAGATAGAACTTGTCCTTAAGCTGATTATGGATTATCATATGGGGATACAATACACTTTGATATGTCATGGAGATTTAGTTATACGGGTTTCGTAATTCTATAAAGTTCGAGAGTGTAGCTCCAAGCTTTTAGTGGAGTAGCGTTAGAGTTGATAATTGTGAAATGTATATCTAGGATATTGGGTTTCATAATTATCGAGAGCTTGAACTTTATAGGTCCATTTTGGTCCCCTTTGCTAGCTCACAAAATCCTGTAACGTTACGACATGCTTTTTCAATAATTGGTGACTTATGTCGGATTTATCAGATTGGTTTAAAATTTGAAAGAATCAATTAATTCATGTCTATTCATTGGTTAAATTAATTTTTGTAACAAAATTAATTGAAGATAAACTTGTTGAATTATTGGGATAGGATAATTCTTATCTGTTTATCGGTTGATTTAATTGGATAAATTAAATCAAGATAAACTTGTAGAATTATTGTGAATTGATTTATTTTCTTAGAGATTATCTTGATAAAGTTTATTTTGATCAGATAACTTCTCTATTGGGTTATTTGAATCAAAACTGAGACTTTATCCTATAGAATCTCGGGTGGAAAATAAAAGATTCGTGGAGATATTTACGCAACAGTTCGGCCTACCGATCTACGTGTTTGGCCTGTCGATTGGGCCTGTTCGGCCTGCCGATCAGCGATAGATAAGATTACACGTTTTCACGCGGTTCTTTTAAGATATTGATCCAAACTTGATTCTGTTTCGAGTTTTTGAGACCTAATCTGATAAGGACTGACCCCAGGACCAATCGCTATATAAAGGGAGTAAGTCTCATGAGTTACTTAGATCAATTAAGAGATTAAGAGTGATACTCTTCTGGAGAGCATCTGAAAAACTCCCTGAGAGCTTTTGTTCACAAATCACGAACACTAGCTTTGGGTTCTCTTGATTGGTTGGAAGGAGAGTCATCGGTGGAAGAGCTGTATGTGTGAGCCCACACTCACTCCGATCGTGGATAGAGAATAGCAAAGAAGACCAGTTGGTTGAGGCTCTTCTAGAACGCTACTTCTCTTCACGGGTCACAGAAGTTCTTTGGTACATAAAGGTTAGTAAGATCTGTTTAATTTATACATATGGCGTGTCAAACTTGTGTTTTAAAAAAATACTCTGATGTTAAAATTTTTAAAATTTCCACTGCGCACCTCACACTTTTTTTTTCCAATAGTAATTACCGATGACAGTCCTCTAGCTAGGTTCTTCAACTCCTGTGACATGCCTTCATCTTCTGATGTGGAGCACTTGCCATAGATGTGTGCTCTAATCCACAACCGAAAGGTCCGGTTGTGTTCATCTTGCAACCACTTCTCATTTCTTGCTCTTTTTGGGTATGCTTTTCTTAATTCGTTCATGTGCACCTCAATGAAAGGCTCCACTTCATTAGCATTATGCAAGACATACAGACAAGCTTGCTCCGACTCCTTTCGATTTACTGATGAAGGATTGCCCATAGATAGTCCCCTAGCCTCAATGTTTATAGTCTTTGGCACCCCAATTGTGTCTGCATTAGATAGGTACTTGCAGCAAAATTCAACCAATTCCTCAGCTATGTAACTTTCTACAACACATCCCTTCGGCCTATTTCGATTCTTCATATAGCCCTTCAAAACCTTCATATATCTTTCAAATGGGTACATCCATCTCAAATACACCGGTCTGCATAACTTAACTTCACGTACTAAGTGTACCATTAAATAAATCATGATGTCAAAAAATTCCGGTGGAAAATACTTTTCAAGCATGCATAAGGTTTACACCAACTCCGATTGTAGTGAATCTAGCACAAGTGGATCAATGACCTTCGAGCATATTGAATTGAAGAACGAGCACAACTTAGAAATTGCAAATCTCACATCCCTTGCTAGAATTTCTCGTAAAGCAAGTGGTAGTAATTGCTGCATCAATACAGGACAATCGTGTGTTATCATGGCAATAAGTTTCAAATCCCTCACTGACACCAACTTTTTGAAGTTCGAAGAATACTCGTCCAGCACTTGTAATGAAGCAAGCTATTCACAGAGCTTTCTCTTTTCTGCTCTGGATAACGTGTGCTTTGCCAGAGGTAAGTAAGTACGGTTCCTTCTTTTCTCGGGAAACAAATTAGGCCTAATCTCCATTTCCATGAGATCCAACCAAGCTTTTTCACCATCCTTAGTCTTGCCTGGAATGTCAAGCAACGTGCCGACTATGGATTCACAAATGTTTTTCTCAATATGCATAACATCCAAGCAATGACGAACAAAAAATGTCTTCCAGTAGGGAAAATCAAAGAAGATTGTTCTTTTTTTCCATGGTCCATCATTTAGTGGCTCGTCCTTACCTTGTTTTCTCTTACCAAATACGACTCTTATATCTTTTACTATTTCAAATATTTGTTCACCTGTCAAAGGGCAAGGAGGGTCTTTTTCTTCGCTGTTGCCATCAAAGGCTTTCTTTTGTTTGCGGTAGCGATGATCTCTTGGCAACCATCTTCTATGACCAAGAACAATGGTTTTCTTTCCATTCTTCAACCGTTTGTGAGACGTTTCCGTCATGCAAATAGGACAACCAATAGAACTCTTCACCAAATAACCAGATAAATTACCATATGCGGGAAAGTCGTTAATTGTCCATATCAACATCGCACGGAGTGTGAACGTCTCTTTTCGGTAAGCATCTCTAGTTTCAACTCCATTTTCCCACAACTTTTTTAGGTCATCGATTAACGGTGCCAAGTATACATCAATGTCATTGCTTGGTTGGTGAGGACCCGAAATCAATAAAGACAATATTAAAAACTTTCGCTTCATGCATATCTTTGGAGGGAGATTATAGTTAACAAGTATTACGGGCCAAGTGCTATGCCTACTACTTATGTTACCATGTGGGTTCATTCCATCTGTCGACAAAGCGAAATGTATGTTTCTTGGATCCGCACTAAAGTTGGGATGTTGGCTTCAAGAGTCTTCCATTGTGGTGAATCCGTCGGGTGTCTAAGCATTCCATCATCCACCCGTTTGTCATGATGCCATGTCAAATTCTTGGCATGTTTTGAGTTTCCGAATAAATGCCTCAAACATGATATCGATGGAATGTACCATAACACTTTCTTTGGCACTCCATTCTTGTTGTCTTTTGGCTCCTTTCCTTTCTTCCACCTTGCTTGTTGACAAACTAGACAATAATTCTCGTCCTTATACTCATGCCTATAGAGAACACAATCATTTTTACAAGCATGAATTTTCTCATAATCCATTCCCAAAGTGCTCAAAGTCTTCTTAGCCTCATACATACTGGTTAGTAATTTATTACCCTCTAGTAGAAGCCTTCCTAAAAATTCCAACAGCTTTATGAAACTAGAATTTGACCACCCACCAGGCGCTTTCAAATTCCATAATCCAACTAAAGCAGACAATTTAGTGAAATTGGTGCATCCCTCATACACGGGTGTCTCTGCATCATTTATCATTGTTTCAAATAAATCCAAACGGTGCATAAAGTGTTCTTCTAAATCATTGACCATGTCAACCATATTGTCTTGATCCTCCATATTATCCTCCACAATAGCTTCCTTTTCTTGACTTAGTAAAGTTGGATTGAAATTAGACTCGCCATGAAAATGCCATGTTTGATAACTACTTATAATTCTATTTCGAAATAAATGTCCTCTAACAATTGGAATTAGATGCAATCTATGGTTTCCACATTGAACACGAGGACACCAAATTTTATCAACATTGGCATGACTTTTGGCAAAATCCAAGAACTCTTCCACACCATTCACATACTCTCTAGACAATCAAAAATCCCACATCCATTTCTTATCCATTTTGCAATTCCTAAATCGAAATAATAAATATCAAATATTCAATTAAAATTAATTTCACAATTTATATATATACCCACCTATATATATTAATAACCCATAATCAAAACAAAAACATCACCCATCATAAAATAAGTTACGCATACTCATTATAAAACGAAGAAATCATACCCATGATCCAAAATACAACTTTCACGGAATAAACAACAAAATCAACAACTATTTATCAATTTTGGATTAATTATGCAACACAATCAACAACAATTTATCAATTTCTAACAAAAACTTACAATTTAGGGTAAGATTAAGGAGTGTGGAGGAGGAGAGAAACGGCGGCAGTTGATTTGGATGGGTCTATGTTTGTATTTGTGAAGTGTGTTTCTGAATTGTGTCTGAATGTCGAGGTGGGAAAAAGGAGTTTTAGGTATGCTACCACGGCGGTTTTATTAAAAGACCGTTGTGGAATATGCTAATAGATACCACGATGGTTTTTTGAAAAACCGTTGTGGTACCTCATATATTCCATGATGGGTTTTTGAAAAATCGTCATAGAATATATGAGCTACCACCACGGTTTTTCAAAAAAACCATCGTGGTTGCTCAGGCCCCATCCCACGACAGTCTTTGTTTTCACTGGCGTAACTCGCTGCGTTTTTTTCACCTTACCACGACGGTTTTTAGGAAACGGTCATGAAATAAAGGTCGTGTAATCAATAATTTCTTGTAGTGATATATAATATTTAAGGTCTCATAGATAATTGTAAGTTTTAATGATATTTATAAAGTATTCAAAGCACATGCACACAAAATATAATGAAAATTTCACTTTCTTTATTTATATTACAAAACATTACATGCTTTAAGGATATTTGTCCTAATATTAACATATTCTTTAACTTCACATTATAGGACCTTGTCCTATTGTAGTTTTAAAATTGAATGAGAATTTAGTGACCCACTGACCCTTCATTTTTAACGATTTAATCTTTATTTTTGGTTGATGTTCCAACCTTCGTCTTAGAGCAAATAATTTTAACTTGGAGGTCTAACAAAAAAAAAAAAAATTAGAGTTAACATTGTTAGAGTGGGAACATAGGATTGCTAAGAAAAAGAACATATATGTGCTTAGGATATTTTGTCATCTCATATTAACAGTTTTTGTGGTTACGGCTTATCCAATCTCACTAGCAGGGATACAAGGACATCAGTCCTTTTTTTAGTCATAAAAAAAAAAAAAAAGACCACAACATTTTAATAGAGAAGAAGACTCAATATGTTAACATGTTAATAATATAATATGTTATACAAGTTAATTACACAGAAGGAAATAATGCTGACGCGAATCTTAGCAGAGCGCACGTGTTAGACACCACCCGGAGGCGGATTCTTCCGTCACATACAGGAAGATTTTATTGCACCCAAGCACCGCACGTCTCATATCTCTCTCCTGGCCGTCACTCTCTCTCTCTCTTTCTTTTCAACTTTTATATTCTTTATATATAGTCGTTTCTTGCCTCCAATCTCCATACGAAATCATTGTATTTTGGAGACGAAGAAAATGTGTAGATTTTGTGAAGCAAGTTGTTATAGTACTCTGAGAGGTAATAATTTCAAGTTTCTTTTTTTTTTTTTTTTTTTGTTTTAAGAATCCAATACAATTAAGACTAACATCGAGGGAGAGCGAGAAAAAAAAATTGTGCTTCTTAAATACTTTTACTTACTCACTTTTAGCAATGACTTTTACCTGCATAAAATTGTTAGCAGCCAAATTCAACTTTTAAATATGATCACTAAAGGACATTTTTCTTGCAATGACTATAAAGGGCATGATAACTGAATTCTCCTTGTTTAATTTTAGGGCATGTCTTTGGTGAGGGGCAAAAATGTAGTTTTTCGATTGAGAATTTTTTTGTCGATTTGATCTATATCCAATGGTGAAAAACACACAAGCTCACCATCAGTCACGTGAGCTCACACACATTAAATTATTTGTATTTTGCTATACATTAAATTTATAGGACACCAAAAAAATAATTAAAAAAACAAAGAGAGCAGATTAAAACAAGCATGCTGCCAATGTGCTTGGAGGAAGAGGATGGGAATTTGATGGCAACTCAATAATGTCTCAAACTACAATGGGCTGCAACCTTATGGTCGACGGTGGTTCCGCCTAGGGGGTCACGAATCTGCACGCAGGGATTGGCTCGAGTGATTTGGGGTCGCACCGTTGGATAGCTGTGACAATGGAGCCTGCAACGGAGCTTGGCTGGCACGACAGAGGAATGGCAACGTTCTCATTTCCTCATTTGTAGAATTTTTTTTTTGGACAAATACATCCTTGTAGATTTATCATCTTATCATCAAGCAACTTCATTTCAAGTAAAAATAAGATTTTTTTTTTTGGGTTCCTCTTTGAAATGATACTTATGCTTCCTTATTTTCTTTGTTGGCTGGACTAAGTCATTTGTGTTTTATGGAAAATAATTTGACATATAAAAATTAAAAAAATGCATTTTCTATTCCATTTTTGTGACATTAAGCAAGATTGTGATCCATTCCATACTTGTTTGCATAATTGTCGAGTGGGTTAGATCATGTAATGTTGTGTTGGAAATTTTGCATATAAATGTGCAGCGGAAATACGGACAGGTGACAAATAAAAATTTTCTCAAGACGGTTGTTTGTCAAGAGTAGGTATATAATTTAATTCATAACATATAGGAGATTATAGCTAAAACCGTTTAAAGTGTATCAACGTTTTCTCGTTTTAAACTTTGATAACATAAGTCTTTCAAGCCAAGCCTCCACACCAATAGATTGATGAGTAAACATCAAACAATAACAAATATTGATCTCACACTTTTTTGGTATCTATTATGCACTCAACACGTAAAATAGTATGATTTTTCTAGAGAACAACTATACTAGTTTTTCTATCTAGAATAGGAACTTTTCCTTACTCCACCAAAGGGGCTCTCAGACTTTCTTTCTCTTTCTTAACCCCGTTTTTCTTCTAAGTCACACTTATTTATAATATGAGCCAGGTGTAAAAAGAGTATGACACTTTTTAGAAGAAAGAAAAAATATTTTAAAATAAGAAAATCCACCTAATACTACATGAAGGTCTCCATCTAACATGCAAATCCATTATGATAACAAGACCAAAAAAAAAAAAACCTGCCACGACTACTTTAAATGGTCATCAAGATTCAACCAATATGTACAAAGTTAATAAATACACCTCAACATGCACATCCGCTGTTACATTTTTTTTTTATTATTATTATTATAATATCCCCCACTCACCAATGTAACATGCACCTTATTATACATATAAGGTGGGCAATTATAGTAGTAGGCAACGAGATAAAAAAATCTGGAAGTATGTGGATTCATAACCAGCTTCTTCTTCCTTTTTCATTGTAATGACCAAGGAAATACTAGAATTACATAGCATAATTTACCTATTTAAATCAAGAATTTTCTAATATTGTGTATGAAATACATGATTGAAGAATTTATGGCATTAACATATAACTGTTCCAAAAACATTCTATAAAAGATTCTATAGTTTATTTATTAACTATTGTAATTTAATAAAGAGATTCATAAATTTCACTGCAACTAAGGCGGGAGAAATTTATCTGTAAAGAACTCGGGAAATTTAATTATGAGAATTTCTAGGTTAGTGCTAAGTTAGTAGCATGCCAAGAAATTCTCAAACTCAAATTAGATCCTTAATTGCCAATTAATTTGAAAACAGAGCTATGCGAGTAACTGTATTGGCAAAAAATGCTATACAAACTTAGATAATGACACTGTTAAAAACTGTCATTATTGAGCCCAGATACAGAAAAAGTCAAGTTTACATTCTTACTAAGTCAAATAAATTTTTGGACTTGATGTAGTAAAAAACAATACACGATTAAACTTTAATCGATATCTGTTCATATTATGATTAGCGTGTCACAGTATTTGAAAAAAAATAGGACAGAATTAGTCTAGTAATAACATCTCTTGTCAATTAAGTTAATTATTACTGATAGGATAAATTTATCTGCTGAATGGATACTTGCAAAAAGAGCACAAAGTACGCTTGAATCATGCTTCCACCATAATCATTATCCTTTTTGCAATCAATGTTAGATAAACCCAACACTACACTCTACCCATTTATGGCGCCAATGTTGGGGGAGAATTAAGCATAGTTTAAGTCACTTAGAGACTAGTCAATCATAGACTAGGTGGAGGAGTTAGATTAAGTTTTGGCCTATATAAGGAAGATCATGATGAGTGCCACGAGTTTTACTTCATTTTATTATCCTTCCATTTCCTTTCCACCGAATGAGCTTAGAGTCCCAAAAAAAGAAAAACAAAATTTGTCTACTTGTCTCCAATCTCCTTTCCACCGAGTAAGCAAGTCTCAAAGAAAGAAAACTTTCTTTTGTCATTACTTGTCTCCAATCTTCTTTCCACCGAGTAAGCAAGTTTCAAGAAGAGAAAACTTGTTTTTGTTTCCACTTGTCTCGAATCTCCTTTCCACCGAGTAAGCTTAAAGTCTCACAGAAAGAAAATTTGTTTTTTTCTCTTTACTTGTAACCAATCCTTTCCATCAACTTACCAAGCCCCAAATAAATAAATAAATACATAAACAATCAAATTTTATCAACTCCTACATAGAAAGAAGAAGAAGAAGAAGACAAAAGTGGTGCTAGAACATTGGACCAAGGTAATATCCACTTTTTTCCCATTTCTTTTTCTAACAAAGAGAAGAAAATATTTTACGTAGATAGCATTTATAAGAAGGCCAAAACAAGCTAGATTTTTATATGATTAAGTTTTATTTTAGTGTTGATCCAAGAGGAAAAAATAGTAGGGCTAGGAGTTTTAAGATCACCCATCTAAGAGTTGTCATCAAGGGTAAGTAATCTAAACTTTTCCATAAATTTCATTAGGGATTAAGTTTATAAGTTTTTGAGGGATTTGATGATTGGGTGAGGAAATATGTTATAATAATTAATTATGTGTTGTTAAGTGTGGCTTGTGCTTGTATGATATGCAAGTAGTTAATGTAAGCATGCTAGAGTTATGTTTTTGCAAGTTTTCGTTTGTGGAAAAAATTTCCACAAACTTTGAACATGTAAACAAGGGTCCTTAGAATTGATTTTTAAAACTTTACCAAACACAGGACTATTAGTTTTCGACGTATTGAACAAAAACCCATGACTACGAAAAAGCATAGTTTTGACTCTAAATAGGCCTACCAAACAGTTTTTATGGACTACCTAAAATAGTTCCAAAAACTGTCTAAAAAAAGCCCTAAAACTATTTAAAACAGTTTGTAAAAGCTGCCCAGAGAACTATTTTGCCATTTTCGGGCCATTTTGGTTCCAAATTTTTACATTTTGCTAAACATGAAAGTTTTAGATTTTGATGAGACAAACAACTTCATGAAGAAATTTTCTCCAAAATCTGCCTCTAAAATACAGTTATAGATAGTTTTCCAAAACAGTCCAAAAGCTATAGTTTTGTACAGAAAACTGTTTTAAAGTTTCGGGTCGTTTCGAGGCCGAACTACAATTTTCGTCAAACATAAAAGTTTTAGTTTGCAGTAAAATGAAGAAATTTTATGAAGAAAGTTTTGTGAAAATCTATTTTTAAATTGGATTTAAACTTTGATATATAAAAACAGCCAAAACTTTTTAATCGGTAAAAATTTCAAAGTTTTAACTGGGAAACAATTTTGTCCAAAAAAAAGGCAACCAGGGCTTTAGAACAAACAAGAAAATCATTAAAACACACATTTAAGAACCAGTGACTTTTATGAGAAGAAAATTTAAAAGAAAAGTTGTGTTTAATATACAATTTTTCATAAATCTTCCAAAACTACATCACTAGGACCAATTTTTACAAACAAAGATTGCATAAATTTAAATGTTGATTTTTTTACTAAACCAAGAAATTAAAGTATTTTTGAAAGGTTATATAGGCATGAGATTTAGTGGGTTAATAATTTCGGACATTATTTTATAGAGTGATTTTTATTTGAAATTCCAAGCTAAACAGGTAAAAATTTCAAGGATGAACTTTAATCGTTTTTAGTTGAACATTAATTTTGTTAGCATGAAAACCCATTACACTAAAGCTTTAATACCATGATATTAGGCATGGGTCCAATGCCCGTTTCAATCTAAAATGCCGCGTAAAACATAGTCTATCGGTAGAATCTATAAGACGCTATAATGTCAATTTTGGGCTTATGGACTTAAAATCAATTGCTAGCCCAAGAAACGGACTTAAAATAAGCCCAATTGGTAAGAATCATGAATTCAAGAGTGACTAATTTAGTGGATTAAAGCCTCACTGATTAAACGACAATGGATAATTAATTAATTGTTTTGAAATGAATTAATTATCAACTAGGATAGGAACAAATGGCAATTAAAGAAAAGTTTGTATATTATGAGGATTTAGTAAAAATTTATCCTTGTAATAGAAATGGTGAAATTCATGACCAGTTGATAAAGGAATTTGCGATATGTGATTATGCTAAAATTTAATAGCCTAAAATAGGGAATTCTTACACACTCGTAATGGGCGTTTATACAGATCTATTTCAGTCGAGAAAGAGGAACTCAAAATTGATAGGGGAGACTACTTCACTGATATATGTAAGTAGGAATCTTGCCTACAGTATGAATAGTTTAAAATAAAGGTTTTTCAATATGTTGCAAGCATGTTGAGTTTTAAGTACAAAATGCCATGTCATATTTCATGTTTCCTAAAATAACTAGTGAAACTTAAACAAAGACTTAACCAAGAGAGTCGTACCAACCTCTCAACCCATGGGGAGGCTCCATGTTAAAGTAATAAATTATAATTGATCACGGTGTTGTTGGGACCTTACAAACCCTAATATCCCGTTGATCGTATGCAACCGGTACGACTACTAGGGCCCAATTAATAATAAGACAAGTTCATAATTGAGCATAATTTGGTTCATGCATTCTTAGCCAATGCATGTATTTCAAATGATTACATGCTGCTTTAAATGTTTTGCGAGTTTACTATTCCTACTTGCTGAGCAAAAGCTCATCCAAGAATATTCGTGCTGTAGGTAAACAACCTATCAGTAATGCCTAATGGATGGTGGCAAAGTGGTGGACGATCAAAGTGGAGATATGAGAAATGGATACCATGCGTTTAGACGTCTGCTTATGTTTTGATGACTATTTTGATGACTATGACTCATGATCCTTGTATATAACTTTAAAATTTTGTTACTATATATATGTTTTGAAATTACTGCTATGTTACTAATTAATTAGTTGTTGTAAAAAAATGTAAGTAAAAATAATTTTAAAATAGAATTAGTAAAGTTAACTTTTAAAGGATTCAAAAAAAAATGTTCCAAAAAATTTAGAGATTTAATTGAAAGTATGTTTAAGAAGTTAAGTAGCAGCCACGTAGTGATGGTCACTACATTAATAATATTAACTAAATAAAATTTATTTAAAATTAATTTTAAATTAATTAATCAATTAATTTTGTGCTTACCATTAAGAGTTTCTCTTTTGTGGTAGACTAAACAAAGTGTTGTGACACACACAATATGTTTCACAAAATTAATATATATATATATATATATATATTTAATCTCATTAATTAAATACAATTAATTAGTTGAAAATTAATCAACTCTTGTCCAGTCAATATGACAACATTTGTTATTTTCATCTTATATGCTATGGAGAACATTTTTCTGTGTTGTATAAATATTTATAGTATGAGAAATTTAATTTAAAATTTAGCAATTCCAAATACAATTCATTACTATATACTTGATCAAATATGGTGTCTATAGAATAAGCATTGGGGACCTATGGATCTATAATTTAAGCTCCAATAAATTTGATAATTAATTAAACTATGTAATCAATGTGCCAAATTTGTTAGTTTTAGAGTTACTCCACTAAAAACTTGAAACTGCACTCTTGAAATTATAACAATAATTACTCAAAATAAATAGCGGGAAGTAGATTGATATAATCATTGTTAGACATGTATGCCCAAAGAAGTAAAATGTAATACATTTTTGGAGACATTTTTATCAATAAAGAATTTATTCATTTATATATACCAAATCTTGTCCTCTTTACGTTCATGTTTGTTGAATGTATGATAAGCAAACAGTAGTCTGAGACTGTCAGTCTAAACCTTAAGAATTGGGCATATGATGGACTGATTATGCAAAAGACACGATTCTTAAGGTGACGATCTAAAACATATGATCCGCAATCGAGGGAATAAAGTTGGGCGCTGTGTTCCTGTAAAGATTGTTATGTTGTCTATATCCCTTTTGGGAGATGGTTTGTCTTGACCATCAGAGTTGGACTCCGTGAATAGAAACGTTGGCGCGTTGTCATAGGTGACGATGTATTGGATCGGGACATAAAGTGAATTGATTTGGATTAATAATTCTGTCTTGGCAAATTGATTCACTTTAGACAATCACTTGTATTATATCTTATTCGTGAGATGAATAGTGGGCCCGTTGTCTCGACTTGTGTCTTTTGATGTGCCAATGGCTGACTCCCACATCTCAATAGTGGTACGCATGCCAGTACGTTGGAGGCATGACTCTTGATGGCGTAGACTTATTATTCATAGATATGGAATCCATAGCTCCTCTTTAGGAGTAATGATATCCTCTTATATGTGTTGTCCTGTAATTGAAAAACTGGAGCGCTCAACCATTTAGATACATAGGTGTAACCGAATGGTATACTATCTTTGGATGGTAAGTTTTCTAATGGTGAGACAATGGAACGTAAGATAAAAAAAATCAGGAAGGTAAGACAGAACTTATCCTTAAGCCGATTATGGATTATCATATGGGGATACGATACACTTTGATATGTCATGGAGACTTAGCTACACAAGCTTCGTAATTCTATAAAGTTTGAGAGTGTAGCTCCAAGCTTTTAGTGGAGTAGCGTTGGAGTTGATAATTGTGAAATATATATCTGGGATAATGGGTTTCATAATTATCATGAGCTTGAACTTTATAGGTCCATTTTGGTCCCCTTTGCTTGCTCACAAAATCATGTAACGACACGGCATGCTTTTTCAATAATTGGTAACTTATGTCAGATTTATCGGATTGGTTTAAAATTTGTAAAAATCAAATAATTCATGTCTATTTATCGGTTGAAATAATTTTGTAATAAAATTAATTTAAGATAAACTTGTTGAATTATTGGATCAGATAATTCTTGTCTGTTTATCGGTTGATTTAATTTTTGATAAATTAGATCAAGATAAACTTGTAGAATTATTGTGAATTGATATATTTTCTTGGAGATTATCTTGATAAAGTTTGTTTTGATCAGATATCTTCTCTATTGGGTTATTTGAATCAAAATTGAGACTTTATCCTTTAGAATCTTGGGTGGAAAATAAAAGATTCGTGGAGATTTTTTCTTGGGAGTTCGGCTTGTCGAATGACGTGGTCGGCCTGCCGAACGGGCCTGTTCAGCCTGTCGATCAGCAGGAGATAAGATTATGCATTTTCACGCAGATCTTATTAGATATTGATCCGAACTTGATTCTGTTTCGAGTTTTTGAGACCTAATCTAATAAGGACTGACCCTAGGACCAATGGCTATATAAAGGGAGTGAGTCTCATGATTTACTCAGATCAATTGAGAGATTAAGAGTGATACTCTTCTAGTGAGCATCTGATAAACTCCCTGAGAGCTTTTGTTCACAAATCACAAACACTAGCTTTGGGTTCTCTCTCTTGGTTGGAAGGAGAGTCACCGGTGGAAGAGCTGTACGTGTGAGCCCACACTCACTCCGGTTGTGGATAGAGAATAGCAAAGAAGACTAGTTGGTTTAGGCTCTTCTGGAATGTTACTTGTCTTCACAGGCTATGGAGGTTCTTCACACAAAGGTTAGTAAGATCTGTCTAATTTATACATATAACATGTCAAACTTGTGTTTTGGAATTACTTTGATGAAAATTTTTAAAATTTCACTGCGCACCGTGTTTCCAACAATTGGTATTAGAGCCATGGTTTTTACATAAATTTATGAGTTTGTGATCATGTTATATGCATAAATTTTGTGATCTCTATCTCTCCTATGCTTGAATTGAATTTTATAGAGAGATAGCACTCTAGGTTTCTAGATAATATATATGTTGTCATGGATTATGTGGTGAATGTTTATTAATTAATTATGGTTGTTTAAATTGCTATTTAATTATTTATTAATTAATTAATACCGGTTATGGTTCCTTAGAGGTTAGAATGTGTATCTAGGTTTTTCATGTAATTAGATGGCGGACTATCATCTCCGTCCAAGAATTGTTATTTAATTTTAAATTTGCAAGAATTTTTGTAATTAAATAATTATTCGGAGAAGACGGATTTAGAAGAATAATGATGGCACCCCCAGGTATTTCCTGAGTCTCTAATTTTATGTTTTTGAATTGTTGAAAGTAAAATTGATAAATTGCATTAAAGTTGTATTTTCTGGAATAATTTTTCCTACTCAGTCGGCCTGTTGGACGTCACAGTTCGGCAGGCCGATGGTCACAGATCGACAGGCCGACAGTGGGGCAGAAATTTGAGAGCTCTGCCCGTAGGCCAAACTTTCAGTTCGGCAGGTCGAACCTTCATGATTGGTAGGCCGATCACCCAGATCGACCTGCCGACCGAGAGCTGCCAAGTGTCCAGAAAAGGTGCAATTTTTCTGGTGCAGTTTTAATTTTATTTTTGAGACAATTCTAAGAAACATTAAATTTGGATATGACCGAAAATATGAAGTGTTTGATTCATACGGGATTGAAGACTTAAAGATGGGTATTACTTGAAGAAGGATACAGCTTGAGGATTCAAGGATGAAGAATCGATAAATGTCTCGATTATTCTCTTGTAATCTTTGTTTTTTCTATTCTCTAGGGTGGAACCAAAATATTATGGTTATTATTATTTTGCTTGTAGCTTTGCTAGATTACTTTGCTTGTCTGCATTATAATATGATTTACCATATATATTGATAACAAGTCATATAGGATAGGGAGTGCCGCTCATACTAAAATTGTTCATGCATAATTTTAAAATAAAACCTTGGCTTCAAAAGATTGAGTGGGAGAAGGTTTTCGAAGAGAGGACCTAAGGCCTCCCTCGTTGGTCCATAGGAAGAACATGGTGGTCCCGACCCCTAGGAAGGGATTTTTATCATGTACCAGATTGGATCTCTGAAAGGATAAGGTATTTTAGTATGATTTATGGTTGCACACCCCTAGGTGATGATTGTAAATCATGGATAAAATATTGAAACGATGGTTATACGCTCACGTTAATTTTATTATTAACCTCCCCTAGGAGCTCTGTTAATAAAATTAATGGCCAAAGAAACGATTATTAGTATATGCTGGATCATACGGGCCCTAGATGGCATTTATTAATCAGGAGGGGATCCGTTTTCCTGATTGAATTTGGCATGACTCCCTTAGGAGCTTGTTGAATTATGAGTTGGGAATTATCGTTGTAAGATTGTGATATTTTCAAGGTTTTGACACATAAACACATTTGTATGATTTTACATGATTGTGTTATCTTACTAAATTATTATATATGTTTGCTTATGTTTGGTATATGATTCTTTATTGTAGATTGAAAATGTCTAAAAACGCTTTATCATCGATACTTGACAAAAACCAATTAACCGGTGAGAATTATAACGATTGGAAATGGAACCTGGACATCGTCGTATACTTTGAGAAACTGAAATATGTACTGACAACCCCTTGTCCTCCCGAGCCTATGGGAGACTCAAGTAATGAGCAATTCCAAGCGTACGATCGCTGGAAAGATGCTAATGATCAGGCCTGTTGCTATGTTATGGCTAGCATGAACAACGTGTTGTAGGCTCAACATCAGGATTATGAGACTGCAAAGTAGATCTTGGATAATCTTGAGGATATGTTTAGAGGCCAGGCCATAACGAAGCGGCAAGGCGCGCTTCGAAAACTCTTAAACTGTAGACAGAGACCAGGGACATCTGTAAAGGAGTACATGATGTTGGTCATGGGTTACCTCATGAGGCTCAAACCAATGGAGCCAACATCAATGCTGAAACTAAAGATGACTATGCTCTTTCAGACTCTGTCTAAGGAATTTATTCCGTTTAGAACTGCTTTTAATTTAAGTAATAGATGGGATATGACCTTGATAAAACTGATGAAACAGTTACAGGAGTTCAAACGGCTGATCAGGGAGTCACCTGTTGGTGGTGAGGCCAACATGGTAGCTGCTTCTGGTTCCAATCCTAACTCAGGGAATGGAAAGAAGCAATGGGCCAAGAACTGGAAGTCTTCTATTCCTACTGCTACCAAGAGCAAGAAGAAGAAGAAGAAGAACCCAAAGAAGCTTAAGTGCTTCTTTTGTGGTAAGATGGGGCATATAAAGAAGCATTGCAAGGACTTCCTTTCCAAGGGAGGTAGGTGTGATCTTCTATTTCTAGAAACTTGTTTGGTTGAGGAATCCAGTGACATCTGGGTCATAGATTCTGGTGCAACTAATCATGTTTGTGTTTCTCTGTAGGGATTCAAAGAAATGAGAAGTCTACTATGTGAAGACTTAACGCTTCAGATGGACGATGGATCCTTGGTCTTAGTGGAAGCAGTGGGAGATGTCCATCTTTACTTTGATAATTATAGGAATTTAATTTTGCGAGATTGTTTTTATGTTCCTAAATTTAAAAGGAATTTAATTTCTGTATCTTCTTTATTAAAGACTCCTACATGGTATCTTTTAATGAAAAAGTGGTGATCCGTAAAAACAAATCCTTTATCTGTTCTGGATGGATGCAAAATAATCTATATTTTATCAAACCTAAGATGGACTTATTGCTTAATGCTGAGATAAATGATAATGACTCAAAAAGACTTAAAACTTCTCACTCTAATAAGACTTATCTTTGGCATTTGCACCTTGGCCATATTAACCTGAATAGGATTCAAAAGTTGGTAAGGGATGGACCTTTAAGTCACTTAAAGGTGGAATTTATACCTCAATGTGAATCTTGTTTGGTGGGTAAAATGACCAAAAGACCATACGGGTCTATGGGCAATAGGGCTGAAGGGGTTCTAGAACTTGTGCATAGTGATGTTTGTGGACCGATGAACATCCGGGCACAAGGAGGGTGAGTACTTCATCACTTTTATTGACGATGACTCAAGATATGGGTCTGTGTACCTAATGCACCACAAAAGCGAAACTTATGACAAGTTCAGGGAGTTTCGGGCTAAAGTGGAAAAGCAATTGGGTAGACCCATAAAGGCACTTCAATCTGATCAAGGTGGGGAATACCTTTCTGATGAGTTCTTGGGACACTTATTAGAGAATGGGATTTTATCCCATTTGACTACGCCTGGCACTCCACAGCAGAATGGCGTAGCAGAGAGAAGGAATAGGACTTTATTGGACATGAATAGGTCCATGATGAGTTATTCATCATTACCTTTACCCTTTTGGGGATATGCACTACAAACTACATGTTATCTTTTGAACAATGTGCCTTCAAAATCGGTCCCTAAAACTCCTCACGAGTTGTGGACAAGAAGGAAGACATCCTTAAACCATATTTGTTAGACATGTATGCCCTAAGGAGTAAAAATGTAATACGTTTTTGGAGACATTTTTATCAATAAAGAATTTATTCATTTATATATACCAAATCTTGTCCTCTTTACGTTCATATTTGTTGAATATATGATAAGCAAACAGTAGTCTGAGACTGTCAGTCTAAACCTTAAGAATTGGACATATGATGGGATGATTATGCGGTAGACATGATTCTTAAGGTGACAGTCTAAAACGTATGATCTGCAATCGAGGGAATAAAGTTGGGCACTTTATTCATGTAAAGATTGTTATGTTGTCTATATCCCTTTTGGAAGATGGTTTGTCTTGGCCATCGGAGTTGGACTCCGTGAATAGAAATATTGGCGCGTTGTCATAGGTGACGACGTGTTGGATCGGGACATAAAGTGAATTGATTTGGATTAATAATTTTGTCTTGGCAAATCGATTCACTTTAGACAGTCATTTGTATTGTATCTTAATCCTGAGATGAATAGTGGGCCCGTTGTCTCGACTTGTGTCTTTTGATGTACCAATGGCTGACTCCCACATCTCTATAGTGGTATGTATGCCGGTACGTTGGAGGCATGACTCTTGATAGCATAGACTTATTATTCATAGACAGGGAATCCATAGCTCCTCTTTAGGAGTAATGATATCCTCTTATATGCGTTGTCCTGTAATTAGAAAACTGCAGCGCTCAACCATTTGGATACATAGGTGTAACCGAATGGTATACTATCTTTAGATGGTAAGTTTTCTAATGGTGAGACAATGGAACGTAAGATAAAAATAATCGGGAAGGTAAGGCAGAACTTGTCCTTAAGCCGATTATGGATTATTATATGGGGATACGATACACTATGATATGTCATGGAGACTTGTCTACATGAGCTTCGTAATTCTATAAAGTTCGAGAGTGCAGCTCCAAGCTTTTAGTGGAGTAGCATTGGAGTTGATAATTGTGAAATGTATATCTAGGATATTGGGTTTCATAATTATCATGAGCTTGAACTTTATAGGTCCATTTTGGTCCCCTTTGCTAGCTCACAAAGTCCTGTAAAGACACGGCGTGTTTTTTCAATAATTGGTGACTTATGTCAGATTTATCAGATTGGTTTAAAATTTGTAAGAATCAAATAATTCATGTCTGCTTATTGGTTGAATTAATTTTGTAAGAAATTAGTTCAAGATAAACTTGTTGAATTATTGCGATCACATAATTCTTGTCTGTTTATCGGTTGATTTAATTTTGGATAAATTAGATCAAGATAAACTTGTAGAATTATTGTGAATTGATTTATTTTATTAGAGATTATCTTGGTAAAGTTTGTTTTGATCAGATAGCTTCTCTATTGGGTTATTTGAATCAAAACTGAGACTTTATCCCTTAGAATCTCGGGTGAAAAATATAAGATTCGTGGAGATTTTTTCTAAGGAGATCGGCCTATCAGATGGCGTGTTCGGCCTGCCGAACTGGCCTGCTCGGCCTGCCGATCAGAGTGTTCAGCCTGTCGATCAGCGGAGATAAGATTACGCATTTTCACGCGGATCTTATCAGATATTGATCCGAACTTGATTCTGTTTCGAGTTTTTGAGACCTAATCTGATTGGACTGACCCCAGGACCAATAGGTATAAAAAGGGAGTGAGTCTCATGATTTACTTAGATCAATTTGAGAGATTAAGAGTGATACTCTTCTAGTGAGCATCTGAAAACTCCCTGAGAGCTTTTGTTCACAAATCACGAACACTAGCTTTGTGTTTTCTCTATTGGTCGGAAGGAGAGTCACCAGTGGAAGAGCTATACGTGTGAGCCCACACTCACTCCGGTTGTGGATAGTGAATAGCAAAGAAGACCAGTTGGTTGAGGCTCTTCTGGAACGTTACTTCTCTACACGAATTGCGGAGGTTCTTCGACACACTGAGGTTAGTAAGATCTGTTGAATTTATACATATAACATGTCAAACTTGTTTTTTGGAAATTACTCTGATGAAAATTTTTAAAATTCTGCTGTACACTTTGTTTCTGCTATCAGAGCACCGAGGTTTTTACATAAATTTGCAAGTTTGTGATCATGTAATTAAATAATTATCCAGAGAAGATGGATCGGGAAGTCGGATCTAGAAGATTGATGATGGCTCCTCCAGGTATTTCCTGAGTCTCTAATTTTATGTTTTTGAATTGTTAAAAATAAAATTGATGAATTGCATTAAAATTGTATTTTCTGGATTGAGGGTTTTCTGCTCGGTCGGCATGCCAGACCTCATAGTTCAGCAGGCCGAAGGTCACAGACGGACAGGCCGGACGTGTGGTCCGGCAGGCCGACAGTGGGGCAGAAACTTTGGTGCTCTACCGGCAGGCCGAAGTTTCAGTTCGGCAGGCTGAATTTGCATAGATCGACAGGCTGATGTATCAGATCGGCAGGCCGATGGAGCAAGACCAGTAGGCCGATCACCCAAATCGGCCTGCCGACCGAGAGTGGCCGGGTGTCCAGAAAAGGTGCAATTTTTTTGGTGCAGTTTTAATTTTATTTTTGGGACGATTCTAAGAAACATTAAATTTGGATATGACCGAAAATATGAAGTGTTTGATTCATACGGGATTGAAGACTTAAAGATGGGTATTACTTAAAGAAGGATACAGCTTGAGGATTCAAGGATGAAGAATTGAATAATGTCTCGATTATTCTCTTGTAATCTTATTTTCTATTCTCTAGGGTGGAACCATAATATTACGGTTATTCTTATTTTGCTTGTAGCTTTGCTTGATTGCTTTGCTTGATTGCTTTGCTTGTCTACATTATAATATGATTTACCATGTATATTGATAACATGTCATATAGAATAGGGAGTGCCGCTCATATTAAAATTGTTCATGCATAATTTTAAAATAAAACCTTGACTTCAAAAGATTGAGTGGGAGAAGGTTTTCGAAGAGAGGACCTAAGGCCTCCATCGTTGGTCCATAGGAAGAACATGGTGGTCCCAACCCCTAGAAAGGGATTTCTATCATTTACCAGATTGGATCTCTGAAAGGAAAAGGTATTTTAGTATGATTTATGGTTGCACACCCCTAGGTGGTGATTATAAATCATGGATAAAATATTGAAACGGTGGTTATACACTCACGTTGATTTTATTATTAACCTCCCCAAGGAGCTCTGTTAATAAAATTAATGGCCAAAGAAACGATTCTTAGTATATGCTGGATCATACGGGTCCTGGATGGCATATATTAATCAGGAGGGGATCCGTGATCCTGATTGAATTTGGCATGACTCCCCTAGGAGCTTGTTGAATTATGAGTTGGGAATTATCGTTGTAAGGTTGTGATATTTTCAAGGTTTTGACACATAAACGCATTTGTATTATTTTACAAGATTGTGTTATCTTACTAAATTATTATATATGTTTGCTTATGTTTGGTATATGATTCTTTATTGTAGATTGAAAATGTCTAAAAACGCTTTATCATCGATACTTGACAAAAACCAATTAACCAGTGAGAACTATAATGATTGGAAACAGAACCTGGACATCGTCCTTTCCTTTGAGAAACTGAAATATGTTCTGACAACTCCTTGTCCTCCCGAGCCTACGGGAGACTTAAGTAATGAGCAATTCCAAGCGTACGACCGCTGGAAAGATGCTAATGATCAGGCCCGCTGCTATGTTATGGCTAGCATGAACAACATGCTGCAGGCTCAACATCAGGATTATGAGACTGTGAAGCAGATCTTGGATAATCTTGAGGATATGTTCGGAGGCCAGGCCATAACAAAACGGCAAGGGGCGCTTCGGAAACTCTTAAACTGTAGACAGAGAACGGGGACATCTGTAAAGGAGCATATGATGTTGGTCATGGGTTACCTCGTTGAGGCTCAAACCAATGGAGCCAACATCGATGCTAAAACTCAGATGACTATGGTCTTTGAGATTCTGTCTAAGGAATTTATTCCGTTTACAGCTACTTTTAATTTAAGCAATAGACGGGATATGACCTTAACAGAACTGATGAAACAGTTATAGGAGTTTAAACTGTTGATCAGGGAGTCTCCTACTGGTGGTGAGGCCAATATGGTAGCTGCTTCTGGTTCCAATCCTAACTCTGGTAATGGAAAGAAGCAACGGGCCAAGAGTGGGAAGTCTTCTATTCCTCCTGCAACCAAGAGCAAGAAGAAGAAGAAGAAGAACCCAAAGAAGCTTAAGTGCTTCTTCTGTGGTAAAGTCAGGCATATAAAGAAGCATTGCAAGGACTTCCTTTCCAAGGGAGGGATTCAAAGAAACGAGAAGTCTACTTCTTGAAGACTTAACGCTTCGGATGGGCGATGGATCCTTGGTCTCAGCAGAAACAGTGGGAGATGTCTATCTTTATTTTGATAATTATAGGAGTTTAATTTTGCGAGACTGTTTTTATGTTCCTAAATTTAAAAGGAATTTAATTTCTGTATCTTTTTTATTTAAAGACTCCTACGTGGTATCTTTTAATGAAAAAGTGGTGATTCGTAAAAACAAATCTTTTATCTGTTCTGGATGGATGCAAAATAATCTATATTTTATCAAACCTAAGATGGACTTATTGCTTAATGCTGAGATAAATGATAATAACTCGAAAAGACTTAAAACTTCTCACTCTAATAAGGCTTGTCTTTGGCATTTGCACCTTGGCCATATTAACTTGAATAGGATTCAAAGGTTGGTAAGGGATGGACCTTTAAGTCACTTAAAGGTGGAATCTATACCTCAATGTGAATCTTGTTTGGAGGGTAAAATGACCAAAAGACCATATGGGTCTAAGGGCAATAGGGCCGAAGGGGTTCTAGAACTTGTGCATAGTGATGTTTGTGGACCAATGAACATCCGGGCACAAGGAGGGTATGAGTACTTCGTCACTTTTATTGACGATTACTCAAGATATGGGTATGTGTACCTAATGCACCACAAAAGTAAAACTTATAATAAGTTCAGGGAGTTTCGGGCTGAAGTAGAAAAGCAATTGCGTAGACCCATAAAGGCACTTCGATCTGATCGAGGTGGGGAATACCTTTCTGATGAGTTCTTGGGACACTTGTTAGAGAATGGGATTTTATCCCATTTGACTGCGCCGGGCACTCCGCAGCAGAATGGCATAGCGGAGAGAAGGAATAGGACTTTGTTGGACATGATTCGGTCCATGATGAGTTATTCATCATTGCCTTTATCCTTTTGGGGATATGTACTACAAACCGCATGTTATCTTTTGAACAATGTGCCTTCAAAATTGGTCCCTAAAACTCCTCACGAGTTGTGGACAAGAAGGAAGACATCCTTAAACCATATTCGCATACGGGGATGTCCAGCTCATGTCCTGTTTAAGGATCCGAATAATTTGGAAGCATGTTCGGAAGTTTGCGTGTTTGTAGGATATCCAAAAGGGACTAAAGGGGGTTATTTTTATAAGCCAAAGGAAAATAAAGTCGTGGTTTCAACTAATGCAACTTTCCTTGAGGAAAGTTACATGGCCGACATTAAACCTCGAAGCAAAGTGGTGCTTAAGGAGTTAAGGGGTGATCAGTTCGCTCCGGAGGTTCTGAATGAAACCATTTCGATCAGTGTAGAAAAACCAAACAAACCTGAACAACAACCTCAGGGGCTTCGGCGTAGTGGGAGGATCGGGCGTCAGCCTGAGAGGTATATGTTCAATGGGGAGGTCTTCTTGGCTGAACCGAATGAACATGACAGGGATCCTTATACTTACGCAGAAGCTATGGAGGATGTTGATTCAAGACTCTGGACAGAGGCCATGAACATTGAGATGAAGTCTATGGAGACTAATCGAGTCTGGGAGCTTGTGGATCTTCCCGAAGGGGTAAAACCCATAGGGTGTAAGTGGATCTACAAAAGGAAAAGAGGAGTAGATGGAAAGGTTGAAACCTTTAAGGCTAGACTGGTAGCTAAGGGTTATATGCAAAAGGAAGGAATCGATTATGAGGAAACCTTTTCGCCTGTAGCCATGCTTAAGTCCATCCGAATTCTCTTGTCCATAGCTGCCGCTCTCGATTACGAGATTTGGCAGATGGATGTCAAGACGGCTTTTCTGAATGGCTATCTTGATGAGTCCATTTATATGGAACAACCAGACGGGTTCAAGGTCGCGGGTCAAGAGGGTAAGGTTTGTAAGCTATTAAAGTCTATTATGGACTTAAGCAGGCTTCTCGTTCTTGGAACATAAGATTTGATCAAGTGATCAAGGCTTATGGGTTCTCACAAAATATGGATGAACCATGTGTTTACAAACACATTAAGGATGGGAAGGTGGTTTTTCTACTGCTCTATGTAGATGACATTTTGCTAATTGGCAATGACGTTGGGGCGTTGTCATCGGTCAAATTATGGTTGACCAAGCAGTTTGATATGAAGGACTTAGGTGAGGCTAATTTTTTTCTCGGTATCCAGATCTTTCGGGATAGGAAGAACAAAATGATAGCTTTGTCTCAGGCCGGCTACATAGATAAAATTCTCAGGAGGTTTGCAATGCAGGATTCCGAGAAAGGTGGGCAACCATCTAGGTCTGGAATTACTCTTTCTAAGAAAGACTCTCCAAAGTCTTATAAAGAAAGAGAATACATGAAGAAGGTGCCTTATGCATCGACAGTGGGTAGTCTCATGTATGCCATGCTTTGTACACGGGCTGATATTAGCTATGCGGTCGGGATTATAAGTCGATTTCAGGCGGATCCAGGACCGAACCATTGGGTTGCGGTAAAGCATATTTTCAAGTACCTGAGAAGGACTCGAGGGTATATGCTTTTGTATTCGGATGAGGATTTAACTCCTCTAGGATACACTGATTCGGATTTTCAATCCTGTCTGGATTCTAGGAAATTGACTTCGGGATTTGTGTTTACTCTTGAGGTAGTTCCTGGTATGGATAAGGCGGTATCACTGTACTGTGATAATAGTGCGGCGGTAGCTAATGCTAAGGAACCAAGATTTCATAAGAAGAGTAAGCATATTGATCGGAAGTATCATGTGATAAAGGACTTCGTTGAGAGCGAGCATGTCACGGTGTGCAAGATCACGTCAGAGGACAATTTAGCTGATCCATTTACGAAGACACTTACTGGGAGAGTCTTCGAGAGGCATGTGGAAGCTATGGGGATGCAAAATTTGCTGTATTTACTCACTTAGTGCAAGTGGGAGATTGTTAGACATGTATGCCCTAAGGAGTAAAAATGTAATACGTTTTTGGAGACATTTTTATCAATAAAGAATTTATTCATTTATATATACCAAATCTTGTCCTCTTTATGTTCATATTTGTTGAATGTATGATAAGCAAACAGTAGTCTGAGACTGTTAGTCTAAACCTGAAGAATTGGGCATATGATGGGATGATTATGCGGTAGACACGATTCTTAAGGTGACAGTCTAAAATGTATGATCCGCAATCGAGGGAATAAAGTTGGGTGCTTTATTCATGTAAAGAATGTTATGTTGTCTATATCCCTCTTGGGAGATGATTTGTCTTGGCCATCGGAGTTGGACTCTGTGAATAGAAACATTGGCGCGTTGTCATAGGTGACGAGGTGTTGGATCGGGACATAAAGTGAATTGATTTGGATTAATAATTCTGTCTTGGCAAATCGATTCACTTTAGACAGTCATTTGTATTGTATCTTAATCCTGAGATGAATAGTGGGCCCGTTGTCTCGGCTTGTGTCTTTTGATGTACCAATGGGTGACTCCCACATCTCTATAGTGGTATGCATGCCGGTATGTTGGAGGCATGACTCTTGATAGCATAGACTTATTATTCATATATATGGAATCCATAGCTCCTCTTTAGGAGTAATGATATCCTCTTATATGCGTTGTCCTGTAATTGGAAAACTGGAGCGCTCAACCATTTGGATACATAGGTGTAACCGAATGGTATACTATCTTTAGATGGTAAGTTTTCTAATGGTGAGACAATTGAATGTAAGATAAAAATAATCGGGAAGGTAAGACAGAACATGTCCTTAAGCCGATTATGTATTATCATATGGGGATACGATACACTATGATATATCATGGAGACTTGGCTACACGAGCTTCGTAATTCTATAAAGTTTGAGAGTGCAGCTCTAACCTTTTAGTGGAGTAGCATTGGAGTTGATAATTGTGACATGTATATCTGGGATATTGGGTTTCATAATTATCATGAGCTTGAACTTTATAGGTCCATTTTGCTAGCTCACAAAGTCCTGTAACGACACGGCGTGCTTTTCCAATAATTGGTGACTTATGTCAAATTTATCAGATTGGTTTAAAATTTGTAAGAATCAAATAATTCATGTCTGTTTATTGGTTGAATTAATTTTGTAAGAAATTAGTTCAAGATAAACTTGTTGAATTATTGCGATCACATAATTCTTGTCTGTTTATCGGTTGATTTAATTTTGGATAAATTAGATCAAGATAGACTTGTAGAATTATTGTGAATTGATTTATTTTATTAGAGATTATCTTGATAAAGTTTTTTTTGATCAGATAACTTGTCTATTGGGTTATTTGAATCAAAACTAAGACTTTATCCCTTAGAATCTCGGGTGAAAAATAAAAGATTCGCGGAGATTTTTTCTTGGGAGATTAGCCTGCCGGATGACGTGTTCGGCCTGCCGATCAGAGTGTTCGGCTTGCCGATCAGCGGAGATAAGATTACGCGTTTTCACACGGATCTTATCAGATATTGATCCAAACTTGATTCTATTTCGAGTTTTTGAGACCTAATCTGATACGGACTGACCCCAGGACCAATAGGTATAAAAAGGGAGTGAGTCTCATGATTTACTTAGATCAATTTGAGAGATTAAGAGTGATACTCTTCTAGTGAGCATCTGAAAACTCCCTGAGAGCTTTTGTTCACAAATAACGAACACTAGCTTTGGGTTCTTTCTATTGGTTGGAAGGAGAGTCACCGGTGGAAGAGCTGTACATGTGAGGCCACACTCACTCCGGTTGTGGATAGGGAATAGTGAAGAAGACCAGTTGGTTGAGGCTCTTCTGGAACGTTACTTCTCTACACGAATTGCAGAGGTTCTTCGGCACACTAAGGTTAGTAAGATCTGTTTAATTTATACATATAACATGTCAAACTTGTGTTTTGGAAATTACTCGGGTGAAAATTTTTAAAATTCCGCTGCGCACTTTGTTTCCAACAATATTCACATATGGGGATGTCTAGCTCATGTCCTGTTTAAGGATCCTAATAAGTTGGAAGCACGTTCGGAAGTTTGCATGTTTATAGGATATCCAAAAGGAACTAAAGGGGGTTATTTTTATAACCCAAAAGGAAAATAAAGTCATGGTCTCAACTAATGCAACTTTCCTTGAGGAGAGTTACTTGGACGACTTTAAACCTCGAAGCAAAGTGGTGCTTGAGGAGTTAAGGGGTGATCCGTTCACTCCGGAGGTTCCAAACGAAACCATTCCGATCGGTGTAGAAAAAGCAAACAAACATGAACAACAATCTCAGGGGCTTCGGCGTAGTGGGAGGATCGGGCATTAACCTGAGAGGTATATGTTCAATGGGGAGGTCATCTTGGCTGAACCGGATGAACATGACAGGGATCCTTATACTTACGCAGAAGCTATGGAGGATGTTGATTCAAAACTCTGGACAGAGGCCATGAATATAGAGATGAAGTCTATGGAGACTAATCGAGTCTAGGAGCTTATGGATCTTCCCGAAGGGATAAAACCCATAGGGTGTAAGTTGATCTACAAGAGGAAAAGAGGAGTGGATGGAAAGATCAAAACCTTTAAGGCTAGACTGGTAGCTAAAGGTTATATGCAAAAAGAAAGGAATCGATTTTGAGGAAACCTTTTTGCCTGTAGTCATGCTTAAGTCCATTCGGATTCTCTTATCCATAGCTGCCACTCTCGACTATGAGATTTGGCAGATGGAAGTCAAGACGGCTTTTTTGAATGGCTATCTTGATGAGTCCATTTATATGGAACAACCAGACGGGTTCAAGGTCGCGGGTCAAGAGGGTAGGGTTTGTAAGCTGCTAAAGTCTATTTATGGACTTAAGCAGGCTTCTCATTCTTGGAACATAAGATTTGATCAAGTGATCAAGACTTATGGGTTCTCACAAAATGTGGATGAACCATGTGTTTACAAACACATTAAGGATGGGAAGGTGGTTTTTCTACTGCTCTATGTAGATGACATTATGCTTATTGGCAATGACGTTGGGGCGTTGTCATCGGTCAAATTATGGTTGACCAAGCAGTTTGACATGAAGGACTTGGATGAGGCTAATTTTGTTCTCGGTATCCAGATCTTTCGGAATAGGAAGAACAAAATGGTAGCTTTGTCACAGGCCGGCTACATAGATAAAATTCTTAGGAGGTTTGCAATGCAGGATTCCAAAAAAGGTGGGCAACCATCTAGGTCTGGAATTACTCTTTCTAAGAAAGACTCTCCAAATTCTTATGAAGAAAGAGAATTCATGAAGAAGGTGCCTTATGCTTCGGTAGTGGATAGTCTCATGTATGCCATGCTTTGCACACGACCGGATATTAGCTATGCAGTCGGGATTGTAAGTCGATTTCAGGCGGATCTAGGACCGAACCATTGGGTTACGGTAAAGCATATTTTCAAGTACCTGAGAAGGACTCGAGGGTATATGCTTGTGTATTCAAGTGAGGACTTAACTCCTCTAGGATACACTGATTCAGATTTTCAATCCTGTCTGGATTCTAGGAAATCGACTTCAGGGTTTGTGTTTACTTTGGGTGGTGGTGCCATCAGTTGGAGAAGTGCGAAGCAAGATTGCACTTCAGATTCAACGATGGAGGCAGAGTATGTGGCGGCTAGTGATGCTTTGAAAGAAGCTGTGTGGCTCCGCAAGTTCCTCGGGGATCTTGAAGTAGTTCCTGGTATGGATAAAGCGGTATCACTGTACTGTGATAACAGTGTGGCGGTAGCTATTGCTAAGGAACCAAGATTTCACAAGAAGAGTAAGCATATTGATCGAAAGTATCATGTGATAAAGGACTTCATTAAGGGCGGGCATGTCACGGTGTGCAAGATCGCGTCAGAGGACAATTTAGCTGATCCATTTACGAAGACACTTATTGGGAGAGTCTTCGAGAGGCATGTAGAAGCTATGGGGATGCGAAATTTGCTGCATTTACTCACTTAGTGCAAGTGGGAGATTGTTAGACATGTATGCCCTAAGTAGTAAAATGTAATACGTTTTTGGAGACATTTTTATCAATAAAGAATTTATTCATTTATATATACCAAATCTTGTCCTCTTTACGTTCATGTTTGTTGAATGTATGATAAGCAAACAGTAGTCTGAGACTGTCGGTCTAAACCTTAAGAATTGGGCATATGATGGACTGATTATGCGAAAGACACATGATCCGCAATCGAGGGAATAAAGTTGGGCGCTTTGTTCATGTAAAGATTGTTATGTTGTCTATATCTCTTTTGGGAGATGGTTTATCTTGACCATCGGAGTTGGACTTCGTGAATAGAAACGTTGGCGCGTTGTCATAGGTGACGACGTGTTGGATCGGGACATAAAGTGAACTGATTTGGATTAATAATTCTGTCTTGGGAAATCGATGCACTTTAGACAATCACTTGTATTATATCTTAATCCTGAGATGAATAGTGGGCCCGTTGTCTCGACTTGTGTCTTTTGATGTGCCAATGGTTGACACCCATATCTCAATAGTGGTACGCATGCCGGTACGTTGGAGGCATGACTCTTGATGGCATAGACTTGTTATTCATAGATATGGAATCCATAGCTCCTCTTTAGGAGTAATGATATCCTCTTATATGTGTTGTCCTGTAATTGGAAAACTAGAGCACTCAACCATTTGGATACATAGGTGTAACCGAATGGTATACTATCTTTGGATGGTAAGTTTTCTAATAGTGAGACAATGGAACGTAAGATAAAAATAATCGGGAAGGTAAGACAGAACTTGTCCTTGAGCCGATTATGGATAATCATATGGGGATACGATACACTTTGACATGTCATGGAGACTTAGCTACAAGAGCTTCGTAATTCTATAAAGTTCGAGAGTGCAGCTCCAAGCTTTTAGTTGAGTAGTGTTGGAGTTGATAATTGTGAAATGTATATCTGGGATATTGGGTTTCATAATTATCATGAGCTTGAACTTTATAGGTCCATTTTGGTCCCCTTTCCTAGGTCACAAAATCCTGTAACGACATGGTGTGCTTTTTCAATAATTGGTGACTTATGTCAGATTTATCGGATTGGTTTAAAATTTATAAAAATCAAATAATTCATGTCTATTTATCGGTTGAATTAATTTTGTAATAAAATTAATTTAAGATAAACTTGTTGAATTATTGGATCAGATAATTCTTGTCTGGTTATCGATTGATTTAATTTTCGATAAATTAGATCAAGATAAACTTGTAGAATTATTGTGAATTGATATATTTTCTTGGGGATTATCTTGATAAAGTTTGTTTTGATCAGATATCTTCTCTATTTGGTTATTTGAATCAAAATTCAGACTTTATCCTTTAGAATCTCAGGTGAAAAATAAAAGATTCGTGGATATTTTTTCTCGGGAGTTCAGCCTGCCGAATGACGTGGTTGGCCTGTCGAACGGGCCTGTTTGGCCTGCCGATCAGCGGGAGATAAGATTACGCATTTTCACATGGATCTTATCAGATATTGATCCGAACTTGGTTCTGTTTTGAGTTTTTGAGAGCTAATATGATAAGGATTGACCCCAGGACCAATGGCTATATAAAGGGAGTGAGTCTCATGATTTACTCAAATCAATTGAGAGATTAAGAGTGGTACTCTTCTAGTGAGCATATGAAAAACTCCCTGAGAGCTTTTGTTCACAAATCACGAACACTAGCTTTGGGTTCTCTCTCTTGGTTGGAAGGAGAGTCACCGGTGGAAGAGCTGTACATGTGAGCCCACACTCACTCCGGTTGTGGATAGAGAATAGCAAAGAAAACCAGTTGGTTGAGGCTCTTCTGGAACGTTACTTGTCTTCACAGGCTGCGAAGGTTCTTCACACAAAGGTTAGTAAGATCTATCTAATTTATACATATAATATATCAAACTTGTGTTTTGGAAATTACTCTGATGAAAATTTAAAAAATTTGCTGCGCACTGTGTTTCCAACAATCATTACATATAAGTCAATTATCCATAAATAGTTTATAATAAGAGTTAGGTTCACTTTTTGTTTACCTCTCTAATTACATCTTTATCCTTGAGTTCTAATGATTCGCTAATGAATAAAAGTCTTCACTCATCACTCAAGAGAACTATTTTTCTAACTTCCAATAGGAAGGAATGGATTTCGTATCTCTATTATTATTCCCAACCATTTATTCTATTTTGTTTCCAAGATGCAAAGTTATGATCTGTCTATAGACAAATTTTACCAAACAAGTCAAAAAATATAATGTTATAAATAGGAGTCTATTAAATACTCATGATTAAGATTGTCATATATATGATCATCATAGTAATAAATTTGAACACTCTATGTGAAACAAAATATTATTAGAGATTCATAAATTTTCTAGTCCAATCCTATATAATCACATTGTAAAAAGTACTTCTAATCCAATGTCTCTACATTAATAGTCCTAATAAAACTATTTCATTCTAAATGAGTTTGAATCATGCTTGTAATATTTAATTAAAGATCCCAACTTTAATTATTCATTTATAGCTATTTAGATTATTATCTATAAATTTAATCCTTATGTATATAACAACTATATGCTAAATTTATAGCACATTAATAATCATGGGATTTTGTAGATGTTTATTTAAGCATCCATATACTAACCACCAAAATAAATAAATATCATTTTATTCAAATTAATTAGCAACATATATAATGTCTATGCTTGTAGGGCATTAATCCTAACAATCTCTCACTTGTCCTAAAGCAAGTGAGACATGCCCTTCAAGCCTATGCCTCAAGTGTCCCTCAAGACTCTTTACAGGTTACGTCTTGGTCAAAGGATAAGCAAGATTATTCTTAGATGCTATCTTTACAACTTCCATATCGCCTTGATGCACTATTTCTCTAATTAAATGATGTTTTCCTTCTATATGCTTTCCTTTCTTATGGCATCTCAGTTCTTTTGAACTTGTTATTGTTCCACTATTATCACAATATAGTGTAATTGGCTTATCTATATCAAAAATTACTTCCAAATCCGTTAAGAACTTAGAGAGCCTTACACCCTCTTTTACTGCTTCACAAGCTGCTACATATTCAGCTTCTATAATCAAATCAGCAATACATGATTATTTAATGCTTCTCCAAACTATGGCCCAACTACTAAGAGAAAACACAAACCCAGACATAGATTTACATGTGTCTTTATCTAATTGAATTAAATTCTCACCGAAGTAGGCTAACATACAGTTTTTTGTTGTCCTTAGATACTTGAAAATGTACTTAACTACCACTCAATGATCTAATCTTGGGTCAGACGAATACTAGCTGACTATACACATAACATAATGCATGTCAAGTCTTGTACATAACATGGTATACATTAGACTTCCTACTACAGTGTATATAGTATCCATCTCATATTGTCTTCCTCTTGATGTGTCTTAGGACATTGCTCATTTGAAAAATAAACTCCATATCGAGTAGGTAAATTATCTTTCCTTAATTTTCCTTTGAAAATCTAATAAACTCCTTATCAATGTATGAAGCCTGAGACAGTGCTAATAGTTTATTCTTGTGATCTCATACAATTTCAAATCCAAGAACATAACTTGCTTCTTCCAAATTCTTTATTTGGAATTGGTTGGCTAGCCATTTCTTCACCTTAGGCAACGATTCTACATCATTCCTTATGAGTAGAATATCATCTATGTTAAGAACTAAGAAGATCACCTTCTTATCTTTGATGTACTTTTAAACACATGGTTCATCCAAATTTTGATCAAAACCACATGATTTGATCACCCCATCAAATCTCAAGTTCCAAGATCTTGAAGCTTGCTTGAGTCTATAAATAGACCTTTGTAGTTTGCAAACGTTTTGTTCTTGACCTTTCACTGCAAACCGTTCTAGTTGCACCATATAGGTGCTCTCTTCAATATAGCCATTCAGAAAAGCTGCCTTAACATCCATCTACCATATCTCATAATCAAAACATACAGTAATGGATAAAAGAATGCGAATGGATTTAAGCATAGCAATTGACGAGAAAGTCTCATCATAATCAACTCCTTATTTTTCCATATAATCCTTTGCCATAAGCCTTGCTTTGAAAGTTTCCAGTTTTCCACCCACTCCTATTTTCCTCTTATAGATCTATTTGCACCCTATGGGTTTTATCCTTTAAGGCAGATCTACAAGTTCCCATATTGAATTGGAGCATATTGATTCCATTTCAAGGTTCATAGCCTTAATCCATTTCTCCTTGTCAAAATCTTCCATTGTATGGTAATATGTCAATGGATCATCCTTACCATTATTAGAGACAACAACTTGTGCTTAGCTGGTCTCACAACCCTCCCACTACATTTAGGTGGTATAACATCCTGACTTTGAGATATGGTCTCCTTATTTTTTCTTTTAACAACAGCTGTTGGTTATAGTCTAATCTGATCCAAAAGTAATTCATCCAGTACAAATTTACTATGAGGTATATAGTTAGTCATGTAATTATTCTCAAGAAAAGTAGCATTTGTCGATATAAATGCCTTTTTTCTTTTAAGGACTATAAAACAAACCTAACCTCATTCCTTTAGGATATCCTATAAACAAACAAGCTTCAAAACATTGTTCAAGTTTCCCCAATCTTTCCTTTAAGTACATGTGCAGGACACCCCCGTATGCGGATGTGTTGTGAACTAGATTTACAGCTGCTTCATAACTCATAAAGTGCTTTAGAAATAGATTTAGTTGGAACATTATTTAGAATGTACATTACAGTTTGTACTACATATCCTAGAATGAAGTGGTTAAAGATGAGTAACTGAGCACAGATCTCACCATGTCCAGTAATGTTCAATTTATTCTCTTGACGACATCATTTTGTTGTGGTGTTCTAAGTGTACTGAGTTAGGATAGAGTACCATGTTCTATTAAACAATCCTTAGAATTCAGCATCAAGGTATTCATCTCCTCGATCCAATAAAAAATTCTTCAATGACTTACCTAATTCTTTTTAGCTTCTGCCATGACTTCTTTGAACTTTCTAAAAGTCTTAGATTTCCTTTGTAATAGGCACATGTATCCATGCCTTAAATAATGTCTATAAATGTGACAAAGTATTCGTAAACTCCTCATGCTTGTATATTCATTGGACTATAGATGTTTGAATGTATTGACTCAAAGGGTTCCTTGGCTCTTTCGCCTTTTGTAGATAAAGGCCTCTTGGTCATTTTTCCTTTTAAACAAGATTCACAAACTAGTAGAGTACTAATTTTTAGTTCTCTTAACGGACTATTCTTCATTTGTCTTTTAATCCTATCAAGATTAACTGACCCAACCTAAGATGCCAAAGGTATGTTTCATCATCAGAAGAAATCTTATGGCTTTTCAGTTAGGTTGTTCGACTTTGAATAGTTCAGCATTAAACAATGACCTTTTATTGGGCCTTAGGCTGTAAAGCCCATTTTCCAAGTTTACACAACAAATATCCAAATCATTTTTAGATGTAGTAACAATTTTATCATAAAAAAAAAAGTTAAACAAATGTTCAAACAACTTGGAAATAGAACTCAAATTTCTACGAAGACTTGGAATAAAATAAACATTGTTAACCAATAAAGACTTATTTCCAAAATAAAGTTTAACTACTCCCATTGCATTTGCCGAAACAACTACTCTTGTTCCCACTTTCATCGTGTGTTCCCAATCGGCAAGTTCCCTTGAAGAACTAATCATCTACAAAGAAGAACAAACATAATTAGTTACCCCTAAATCAACTATCCAAGGTGATATAATATCTTTAACTAAGCACGCTTCTAGAACAGGTAAATCTGATTTACTATTCTTCTTTTCCTCTTTGATCTCTTGGAGATACGTTTTATAGTTTCTCTTCTAGTGCCCATTTACACTACAATGAAAAAATTTTCCTTTGGGCTTTTTTGAGCTTCTTTCCTTCTTGTTATTGTTTCTACTTTTTTTCTTCTTGGGATTTCCTCCATCGCTAGACTTACCACTTCCTTTAGTTCATCTCTTCCTCTTTCTATTCTTTTCACCAAAATAGGAAGTTTGAGCTTTGGCAACATTTGCCTCACTTTCTTTTGATTGCTCTTTTGAGATTAATTTAAGAGTTTGTACATCATTAAGCAATATAGTTATATTGTAATTCAACTTGTTCATGAAGTAGTTGCTTTTAAACTGAAGGAATGCAGGGGTGAGGGTTTCTAAAATTATCCCCACCTATGTGGCTTTGTCTCTAACTGCTCCATTATTTTCAGTCTCATGCAAATAATTAACCATGTTTAGATCATGTTCATTAGCCAAAAAATTTTGCAAAACCCATGGTTTTAATTGAAAAACAAATTCAATATTTTAGGCTAACATAAAATTTTTAATAACTTAGGGGTACAAGAATTTATTTATTTATTTATTTTTAAAAGAATCTTTTTTTTTATTAAAAAAAATCTGATCTATGTTTGATTCCCTCCTCCCACGTGATTTTCCCCACCCACCACATTTTTTTTCTTTCCTTTTTCTCTTCTTCTTTCTTTTTCTTTCTCTTCCCCTACATGCTCAAATGGCAACCACCCTTACCAACTTCTGTCCAACCTTCTTTAGGGCGCCATCGGCTGCATGCTCCGGCAAAATTGAAGTGTCGCCGCCCTAGGTTCTAGTTACCAAACTGTCGTGTCCTTACTCGCCACCGGCCTCCATGGAGAGCTATGGGAAGTTTGAAGTTTCAAACTTCTCCACGTGATTCTGGCATTGTTTGGCCTTGTTTTGTTGGCCCGTTTGCACCGTTGGACTCCTCTCATTGAGGAGAACAAGACCCAGCCCCTCTTTGGCTGAATCTTCATCAAAAAATCTAGACCCTCGTCACCCCTCTTTCTTGGATTTTCTCCATTTTCTGGCAAACCAAGCTCTGTTTTTGAAAACCAACTTTGGAACGGTGATCCTTGCATCGAGAGCTTCATTTTAGTACCGGTCTCTACCACTGACTTACCAGTCAACCTTGGTCAATGTTGGTCAACTCTCGATCAAAGATGGTTAATCGTTGACCCTAACCATCAAATTAGAAAGGATGTCATTCAGGCTTATTTTTGACTTTCCAAATGCTTTCATTTATTGGATTTGTAAATGGAATTTCGAAGGCAAAGTTGGAGATTCAAATTTTCAACGGACAACTGCGTTTTGGATCTTTTTGCTGCCAAACATTGTCAGCCAAGTTAGTAGGGACTTTATAACTTACCATCTATGATATTTTATTTAATTAGTTGATAGAAATTTGGAATTGAAAATTTAATCATTTGGATTGCAATGCATTGCTATTACTGTTGACGTTATTGGTTTTAAGATTATTGAAGTGTGATTATTAATATTGTTGTTGTTGTTCTTATTATTATTATTCTTGTTGTTATTACTATTGTTATTAGTATTATTATTACTACCGCTACTACTCTTGTTATTATTGTTGTTGTTGTTGTTGTTATTGTTGATACTATTATTATTGTTAATATTATTGTTATTGGTTTTGCTATTGCTATGGTTACTGTCATTGTTATTGTTAATATTGTTTGAAGTGTTGTTATTTTCATTATTAGGCCTAGGTACTCTTATCAATTGTGATGTCAATATTGTACAACAGTTAAATTTGCACATATTTCATGATTTTATAAGAAATCTAATTTAATGGTTGTAGAACAATTGGATGTTGATATTCTCTTATGAGTTGTTGCATATAAATTACTATGGATTATGGTGCACCACAATATATATTCGGCTTGTTTTCTTGCAGGTTTAAAATTTTGGCTTAGTCGAAAAACAATCGTTATGTTGTCAAAACTTTGTTAAAACTGACTAATGCAGGTAGAATGATTTTGGATGGATTTTAGTAGTTAGACTAGTTATAACCTGATCCTATGCTTGCTAAGATCTTACTCGGTGCTGTCGGACAATTTCTAAGGCCATCCAAAGTGTTTATTGAAGTTATGTCCCATGGTGTGCTCATTTGTTAGGCATAACAGACATTTCATATCGATGGTATTGTCTATGCTATATAGCCTAACGGGGTGCCCTTTTAGGGCACAGTGGACACAGGTGCTCATTTGGGACACAACAGAATATTATAAATCATCATTTCTTTCCTTTCCTTCACCAACAACCTGGGACGTGTGTGAAGAATTTGAGTGATGAATTACAGATTTTAGAATTATAGATTTGCTTGATAAAGTAAGAAATCCTTAAATTTTTGCATTGTTATTAAAAAAATTGTTTATTAACAGTATAATAATCATATGTAATAGTAATAATAAAGAAAAACCAAGAGGCGAGTAATAGATTTCTTACTAGGCATTGTGTGCTCATCCTTCCCTTACTTTCTCTTTCAGGTTAGTTGATTGATCCTCGGTGCCATGGATTTCATGGATGCCCCTCACTGTATGATTGGTATTTTCACTTTAATTTTGTTGGTGCATGGATGATACATGGAATGAATGCACCCAGTAGATAATTGGTTATTTGTAAAGCTTGTATAAATTGTTATTTGAATTTATTTTTATTTTCATTTTTCTTTTTATTCATTTTGACTAAGGCTGCGTAGTTGTATTTTTCACTTATGTGATAAACACATTTAAATTTTACATATTTTTATTTTAAATTTTCTATTTGTATTTTATTTCTTTTAATTTAGCATCAACATCTCTAGAGCATGTTTGAATGAATTTTCATAAGTTTTACGGGCCCTACTACTGTTTTTGAGTATTTTGATCTTTTAGATCTTTAAAAATATTTCTCTTAATTAAGTCATTACTCCTGGTTTTGGGTCGTGACAACTTCTATTTTCATCTTAGCATTCATAACAGCCTTAATGGGTTCATGTCGTGCCTTATCATAAGGGCTTCTGAATATGTCTTAGAGTGGCTGCATTATTTGATAAGTAGTTTCCATGTATTGATGTTTTCATCTCAGCACGTCAGACATGCCAGCTAACATGTAGCATTAGGCTTTATTGTTTGCCTCAATCCAATGATCATATGTGTCTCATACATTACGAGTTACATTGACAGTAGGTGGTGAAGGACAATCCTCCAGGAGGACAAACTATGTTCATCTTACTTTTCCACTTTGCAAAATTATCATTGATTAACTTTTCAATTGATAGCATAGCGATTATTGGGTTTGACATTGTTATTGTAATAAATAAATGACATAAATTAAATGGCCGCAAGAACATCATAAAGTTATTTTGGAATAGTAAAGGTGATGTACGATGTATATGTAAAAACACGTAAAAAATTTAACTTATTCTACAATGATCCAATTTTATTAATAATGTGCCACTGAAGGTTAGGTCATATTATTTATAAATTGAATTGAGATGATCTCAATTAATAAATATACTCAAAATATCTCATATTTTCTATATTTATTAACCACCATTTATTTTCGTCAAGATATAATTAACAATTTAAGTATATCTTTATGAGTGTAACCTACTATTTTAGATTTTAATAACTTAAATCAAAATAGCCGACAAAGAGGAGGTCAATTTTAAAATACATTTTAAAATCCTATCTCTTAAAAGCCAGCCTTATTATTGACTTAAATCGACTATAATGCCCCCTTATGGGTGCCATAAGAGAATGTTGCTTTTACCATTATACTTAATAAATATCAATAAGAAGTTTGAAATAATCAACAACACTTAGAAAAATATTCCAGGAACACATGCATGTAATTTTTTTGATAAAGTAATACTAAGAAACCAAAATTTTGAAACACAATTTTATATTCAACAAAACATAATTTAAAAAAACATATCATAAATAGAACTGAGTCTCAAACAAATAAAAATGAAGAACATAACATATTAAATTTTGTTTGAGTTTAAACTCTTTTCATGACATGACTCCACTTCTAATCCAATATTCCTTGCACACACGCCTGTCCTTGTCCTCTATCCTAGTCAACCTGCATCTTATCCTTATCTACAACATGATATAAACTGAATAAGCATAAGCGTAGTAAGTACACTTTCTTATCTCACAACATAAAACATTTCATAAAAGCCATTATATAATATTGTACTCATAATCATAGTAGTACATAAGGCATAAGTTTATATAGAACATATCTTTTCATTTAAACCTTCATATTAAAACATTATTCATTTTATGTTTAGAGGCCTAAGCGTTGCACTATAAACATAAACATCATAGACGCACCATCATCAGAGGAGTGGGGTAGCTAGTCCCAAACTAAACATAATAAGTCCAACCTTTGGGACATCATAAACATAAACATAGGGTGTGCAATACTTAATTAAGTGATACATATATATAGATATACTTTTAACATACCTCATTATTGAAACATTCCTTAAACCTTATTGTTGCAACAAAAGTTTTCATGACAAAACAATATGTAAAATCAAACTTAAAAATTATCATAAAACATGTTCTCAAAACTTTTTCGTAAACCTCTATCATGTTGTAGGTAAAAATATACTTACTTGTCTTGCTTGCTTACTAAACCTTAACTTGGGTGACGTTGCCACAGTTCTCGATGTCCTTGCCTTTTGAAGTATTCATGTCAATCATTCATATAATACATAAAATTAATATTCCTCTTCATGATATCACTTAATACCATATTACATCATCATATATTATTCTTAACAAAACAAAGCATCTTTAAGTCACAAACATGCACTTAAAGTCAAGAAACATAAAGATAGGAAACTTGACCTTTAATGACTTAGAGAAATTAATCTCAACTTATAAGCATGAATAAAGTGTACGAATTATTCCATAACATAGCTAACATATATAAACATCACTCAAATTTTCTTCTCTTAAAAATATTAACCTAAAGTACCTTTTTTCAATTTTTAAAACATTCAAGTAAATTTGCCAATAATAAAAACTGCCTAACCTTTAAGGATTCATAACCTTGTATCTTTTAATTCATATGCAATTAGCGCATAAAAAATTTGCAAAAATAAATTTCACATATATATCTAATATCTAGATTTTACTTTAGCCGTAAAATTTTCATTTGATAATTAAAATAAATCACATATTCAATACCATAAAATCTGCCAGCAAAGTTTGGGCAGTGAGCAGTCCCAATAAAAAGTTATTATTAAATTATTTATGCTGTAAAATAATTTATAAAAATTATTACATATAATAGATACATAAAATAATAAGATATCCAAAATTTAGCTTCAAATAAATTCAGTGTAATTCAAAACACAAGATTGATTTAAAAGTAATATTAACATCAGACATGCTAGATAGCAAACATGTTCTATTCAAACTTTTTTTACAAAATCAAATATGTATAATATGCTTCTGAAATTTTTATGTGAATGGTTAGCATATAAATGTAAGTTACAAAAACAAAAAATCATGCAAAACATATTTAAAAATATAATTTATCATCTCATGAATTGCACAGAGCATATTAGGCAGACATTTACAATCACTGAGTACTTGTCAATCAATGAATTTTATCTTAGAACATAATAAGGATATGAAGCTAAAACTTTATAGACATTTAGTGAATATATCAAGAATGATTCATAATTTTTTTAGAATTAAAAGGCATTTTTTTACCATGTAAAACAGACTCTAAAATACACAAATACAAAGCTGCCAACAATTAAAATTTTGTGAGTAGTGTTTGATTGAAAGCTCATAACTCTAAAAATATTTTGAACAAAAATTTATAAAAAATTCCAAACATTCATAGCATATATATACACATCATATCCAAAATCGCAACAAAATAAAATCATTTGATTTCAAAACGTTACCGACCACCTTACCAATAAACCAAAAACCCTAGAATTCTCTTATCACACTCCAATAACTAAACCTTATTTTCATGAAATTTCATGATATCATATGAACATAAATACTTTCAACCATAAAGTAACATTGTTGTAATCAAAGCAATAGACAAAATAATTTATTTTTCATACAAACATAGATGTATACACATTCACAATCATAAAAGAACAATTTTCTAACAAAGTTTATCACAAAACAATATACATCACTCATAAGAATTAAAAACCATGAAAACTTTAAAACATACCTTAAATTCTTATGTTTTCTTCAACAAATACAAAGACTTGCACACAAAATCTCTAAAAAGAATTCCTTCTATTTTGGCTTGAAAGAAAATAAGAGTAATGAATTCTTTGAGAAAGAAAATATTGAAGAAAACAAAATTCCAAACTAATGGCATGTCAGGTTTAGAATAAACAGAGCATAAAAGTGAGGGAAGAAAAAGGGATAGGAATAACATGTGTGCTTGAAGCCACATATTTATAGGCATAAGTAACCCCAGTCCTAATCTAATTAGATGTCCCCCTTCTTTTTAAATGAGTGTAATCCTAACCAATTAGATTTCTCTTTTCTTAATGAGAGTAATCCTCATCTAATTCAGTTTCCTTTTTTTTTTCTTTCTTTTTCTTTCTCCACGGCATGCTACTTTTTTTTTGTTGCCTATTTTAAATGTAATATATATATATATAATACATAATATATATCTTATATTATATATAAGGTATATACTTTGATTTTTAACTTAACGTATATATAGTATATAACCTATAATATAATATAATATAATATCATACATAATTATTTATACACAACAATAATATTTGCTTCCGTAACCACCAAAAAAATTAATTTTTTACTGTATTCTCTTAGACACTTTACATTATCGAGTTTTTTAATGCCATAATAAAAATGACACACTTGTAATTATCATGGCATCATAAATGTCATAAAAATAAGAAAATATATAATAACATTCATGTCATCATCAAGAATATAACTCTAGGGCATACATAAATCTAGAGTTGTCACGCCCCAGACTACAGGAAGTGACGCGGCGGGTTTATTAAGCTAATTAATAAGAATTTTAGTAAAAACATAAGTTTAAGCATTTAGAATAATTATGAAAATGTGGATAATTTTAAAGCCCTTTCTAGAACAAGCATTTATAATAATTAAACGAATGAGAATATCAAAGTAAATAATTAAAGAGTGCAAAGAAATAAAAGGAACGAGAATGGGTCCCACTGACCCACGTCTTGTGTACACATATAGTACTGATAATATTATCTTACAACCACAATCCAAGTAAAGAGCAAGTTAAAATGTTACATGCCTTGATATTATAAAATATAAATAACCTACTAGGTCCTTCTATTGCTTCTGAGTCATGTTTGTGGAATCCTCTCTGAACCTAAGCTAAAATCCACCTAGAGGGGGAAAAGTTTGGACACAAATAAAATGTGAATAAAAGGCTCAATAGGACTATATTTTAGGAAATGTTAAATTTTTAAAAGAAAATATCATTATCCAAGAAATCACTTAAGAAAAGGACTTGAATAAATAAAGTTAAACAAAATCAGTCTTACCCAAAACAATTTATTGGTCGACCAGAAAGAACATCATTTTCTTTTCTTGGGCAAACCATATGTATAATACCATCGTAGTCACCCAGCTGGGTTTCAGGACCTACCCCCAAGGTTGCACGCTACACGACCCGATCTCTAATATGGCATCATGCCCTTATATTCCTTTCTATCATTATTTAAAAACCATTTACTAGGTATTTTCATTTACATTCGTTATGGAGTTCATTATGAAATTCACCTCATTCCACATTTTAAAAAAATAACAAATAAGATTTTCTTTTTCAATCAACCGTTGAAAACATTTTGATAAAAACCCTTTTTAAGGCCAAAATCATTTGAAACTGGGTTACCAAAGAAAGGATAGAAGTCCTACCTCAATACTCGTGCTGGCATCCCACACCGTAATCTCGGTCTGCTATACGTTAGCTCCGCAGAACCACGAACGACCTTAAATAGAAACTAGGTCTATCAGTAACTAGTTTAAGATATTCTACATTGCTAAACTATTTTACGGTGTCCTAGTATGCCATTTGTATAAATAAAATCATTTTATAAGTTGCAATTTCAATCGAGATTCAAAATAATAAAAACGGATGAAAAATCACAAAATTTCACCATGCTCGGTCGGCCTGCTGTTTACCTTGGTTCAGCGGGCCGAACTATGAAATTTGGCTTGTCGAAGAACTAGGTCTGTGTTAGACATGTATGCCCTAAGGAGTAAAAATGTAATACATTTTTGGAGACATTTTTATCAATAAAGAATTTATTCATTTATATATATACCAAATCTTGTCCTCTTTATGTTCATATTTGTTGAATGTATGATAAGCAAACAGTAGTCTGAGACTGTCAGGCTAAACCTTAAGAATTGGGCATATGATGGACTGATTATGCGGAAGACACGATTCTTAAGGTGACGGTCTAAGACATATGATCCGTAATCGAGGGAATAAAGTTGGGCGCTTTATTCATGTAAAGATTGTTATGTTGTCTATATCCCTTTTGGGAGATGGTTTGTCTTGACCATCGGAGTTGGACTCCATGAATAGAAACATTGGTACGTTGTCATAGGTGACGACGTGTTGGATCGGGGCATAAAGTGAATTGATTTGGATTAATAATTCTGTCTTGGAAAATCGATTCACTTTAGACAGTCATTTGTATTGTATCTTAATCCTGAGATGAATAGTGGGTCTGTTGTCTCGACTTGTGTCTTTTGATGTACCAATGGGTGACTCCCACATCTCTATAGTGGTATGCATGCCGGTACGTTGGAGGCATGACTCTTGATAGCGTAGACTTGTTATTCATAGATATGGAATCCATAGCTCCTCTTTAGGAGTAATGATATCCTCTTATATGCGTTGTCCTGTAATTAGAAAACTGGAGCACTCAACCATTTGGATACATAGGTGTAACCAAATGGTATACTATCTTTGGAAGGTAAGTTTTCTAATGGTGAGACAATGGAACGTAAGATAAAAATAATCAGGAAGGTGACACAGAACTTGTCCTTAAGCCGATTATGGATGATCATATGGGGATACAATACACTATGATATGTCATGGAGACTTAGCTACACGAGCTTCATAATTCTATAAAGTTCGAGAGTGCAGCTCCAAGCTTTTAGTGGAGTAGCGTTGGAGTTGATAATTGTGAAATGTATATCTGGGATATTGGGTTTCATAATTATCATGAGCTTGAACTTTATAGGTCCATTTTGGTCCCCTTTGATAGCTCACAAAATCCTGTAACGACACGGCGTGCTTTTCCAATAATTGGTGACTTATGTCGGATTTATCAGATTGGTTTAAAATTTGTAAGAATCAAATAATTCATGTGTGTTTATCAGTTGAATTAATTTTGTAAGAAATTAGTACAAGATAAACTTGTTGAATTATTGCGATCAGATAATTCTTGTCTGTTTATCGGTTGTTTTAATTTTGGACAAATTAGAACAAGATAAACTTGTAGAATTATTGTGAATTGATTTATTTTCTTAGAGATTATCTTGATAAAGTTTGTTTTGATCAGATAACTTCTCTATTGGGTTATTTGAATCAAAACTGAGACTTTATCCTTCAGAATCTCGAGTGGAAAATAAAAGAATCGCGAAGATTTTTTCTCGTGAGTTCGGCCTGCCGGATGACGTGTTTGGCCTGCCGATAAGAATGTTCCGCCTGCCGATCAACGGGAGATAAGATTACGCATTTTCACGTGGATCTTATCAGATATTGATCCAAACTTGATTCTGTTTCGAGTTTTTGAGACTTAATCTGATATGGACTGACCCCAGGACCAATAGGTATAAAAAGGGAGTGAGTCTCATGATTTACTCAGATCAATTTGAGAGATTAAGAGTGATACTCTTCTAGTGAGCATCTGAAAACTCCCTAAGAGCTTTTGTTCACAAATCACGAGCACTAGCTTTGGGTTCTCTCTATTGGTTGGAAGGAGAGTCACCGGTGGAAGAGTTGTACGTGTGAACCCACACTCACTCCAGTTGTGGATAGAGAATAGCAAAGAAGACCAGTTGGTTGAGGCTCTTCTGAAACGTTACTTCTCTACACAGGTTGCGGAGGTTCTTCGGCACATTGAGGTTAGTAAGGTCTATTTAATTTATACATATAACATGTCAAACTTGTCTTTTGGAAATTACTCTGATGAAAAATTTTTAAAATTCTGCTACGCACTTTGTTTCCAACAATTGGTATCAGAGCCGAGGTTTTTACATAAATTTGCAAGTTTGTGATCATGTTATATGCATAAATTTTGTGATCTTAATCTCTCCTATGCTTGAATTGAATTTTATAGAGAGATGGCACTCTAGCTTTCTATATAATGTATATGTTGTCATGGATTATGTGGTGAATATTTATTAATTAATTATGGTTGATTAAATCATTGTTTAATTATTTATTAATTAATTAATACCGGTTATGGTTCCTTAGAGGTTAGAATGTGTATCTAGGTTTTTCATGTAATTAGATGGCGGACTATCATCTCCGTCTAGGAATTGTTATTTAATTTTTAATCTGTAAGAATTGTGTAATTAAATAATTATTCAGAGAAGACGGATCGAGAAGTCGGATCGAGAAGATTGATGATGGCGCCTCCAGGTATTTCCTGAGTCTCCATTTTTATGTTTTTGAATTGTTGAAAATAAAATTGATGAATTGCATTAAAATTGTATTTTCTGGATTGAGGGTGTTCTGCTCGGTCGGCATGCCGGACCTCACAGTTTGGCAGGCCGAAGGTCACAGATCGACAGGGCGAACGTGTGGTCCGACAGGCTGACAGTGGGGCCAAAATTTTGGTGCTCTGCCAGCAGACCGAACCTTCACAATCGGCAGGCCGATCATCCAGACCGACCTGCCAACCGAGAGCTGCCGAGTGTCCAAAAAAGGCACAATTTTTCCCATGCAGTTTTAATTTTATTTTTGGGACGATTCTGAGAAACATTAAATTTGGATATGACCGGAAATATGATGTATTCTATTCATACGGGATTGAAGACATGAAGATTGATATTACATGAAGAAGGATACAGCTTGAGGATTCAAGGATGAAGAATCGAATAATGTCTCGATTATTCCCTTGTAATCTTAGTTTTCTATTCTCTAGGGTGGAACCATAATATTACAGTTATTATTATCTTGCTTGTAGCTTTGCTTGATTGCTTTGCTTGTCTGCATTATAATATGATTTACCATGTATATTGATAACATGTCATATAGAATAGGGAGTGCCGCTCATATTAAAATTGTTCATGCATGATTTAAAATAAAACCTTGACTTCAAAAGATTGAGTGGGAGAAGGTTTTTGAAGAAAGGACCTAAGGCCTCCATCGTTGGTCCATAGGAAGAACATGGTGGTCCCGACCCCTAGGAAGGGATTTCTATCATGTACCAGATTAGATCTTTGAAAGGATAAGGTATTTTAGTATGATTTATGGTTGCACACCCCTAGGTGGTGATTATAAATCATGGATAAAATATTGAAACGGTGGTTATACACTTACGTTAATTTTATTATTAACCTCCCCTAGGAGCTCTGTTAAAAAAATTCATGGCCAAAGAAACGATTATTAGTAAATACTGGATCATACGGGTCCTGGATGGCATATATTAATCAGGAGGGGATCCGTGTTCCTGATTGAATTTGGCATGACTCCCCTAGGAGCTTGTTGAATTCTGAGTTGGGAATTATCGTTGTAAGGTTGTGATATTTTCAAGGTTTTGACACATAAACACATTTGTATGATTTTACATGATTGTGTTATCTTACTAAATTATTATATATATTTGCTTATGTTTGGTATATGATTCTTTATTGTAGATTAAAAATGTCTAAAAATGCTGTATCATCGATACTTGACAAAAACCAATTAATCGGTGAGAACTATAATGATTGGAAATGAAACCTGGACATCGTCCTTTCCTTTGAGAAACTGAAATATGTTCTGACAACTCCTTGTCCTCCCGAGCCTACAGGAGACTCAAGTAATGAGCAATTCCAAGCGTACGACCGCTGGAAAGATTCTAATGATCAGGCCCGCTGCTATGTTATGGCTAGCATGAACAACATGCTGCAGGCTCAACATCAGGATTATGAGACTGCGAAGCAGATCTTGGATAATCTTGAGGACATGTTTGGAGGCCAGACCATAACAAAGTGGCAAGGGGCGCTTCGGAAACTCTTAAACTGTAGACAAAGGCCGGGGACATCTGTAAAGGAGCACATGATTTTGGTCATGGGTCACCTCGCTGAGGCTCAAACCAATGGAGCTGACATCGATGCTAAAACTCAGATGACTATGGTCTTTGAGACTCTGTCTAAGGAATTTATTCCGTTTAGAGCTACTTTTAATTTAAGTAATAGACAGGATATGACCTTGATAGAACTGATGAAACAGTTACAGGAGTTTGAACTGCTAACCAGGGAGTCTCCTACTGGTGGTGAGGCCAATGTGGTAGCTGCTTCTGGTTCCAATCCTAACTCTGGGAATGGAAAGAAGCAACGGGCCAAGAGTGGGAAGTCTTCTATTCCTCCTGCTACCAAGAGCAAGAAGAAGAAGAAGAAGAACCCAAAGAAGCTTAAGTGCTACTTCTGTGGTAAGGTCGGGCATATAAAGAAGCATTGCAAGGACTTCTTTTCCAAGGGAGGTAGGTGTGATCTTTTACATTTAGAAACTTGTTTGGCTGAGGAATCCAGTGACATTTGGGTCGTAGATTCTGGTGCAACTAATCATGTTTGTGTTTCTCTGTAGGGATTCAAAGAAACGAGAAGTCTACTTCGTGAAGACTTAACGCTTCGGATGGGCGATGGATCCTTGGTCTCAGCGGAAGCAGTGGGAGATGTCCATCTTTATTTTGATAATTATAGGAATTTAATTTTACGAGATTATTTTTATGTTCCTAAATTTAAAAGGAATTTAATTTTTATATCTTCTTTATTTAAAGACTCCTACGTGGTATCTTTTAATGAAAAAGTGGTGATTTCGTAAAAACAAATCTTTTATCTGCTCGGATGGATGTAAAATAATCTATATTTTATCAAACCTAAGATGGACTTATTGCTTAAAGCTGAGATAAATGATAATGACTCAAAAAGACTTAAAACTTCTCACTCTAATAAGACTTATCTTTGGCATTTGCGCCTTGGCCATATTAACCTGAATAGGATTCAAAGGTTGGTAAGGGATGGACCTTTTAGTCACTTAAAGGTGGAATCTATACCTCAATGTGAACCTTGTTTGGAGGGTAAAATGACCAAAAGACCATACAAGTCTAAGGGCAATAGGGCCGAAGGGGTTCTAGAACTTGTACATAGTGATGTTTGCGGACCGATGAACATCCGGGCACGAGGAGGGTATGAGTACTTCGTCACTTTTACTGACGATTACTCAAGATATGGGTATGTGTACCTAATGCACCACAAAAGCGAAACTTATAATAAGTTCAGGGAGTTTCGGGCTGAAGTGGAAAAGCAATTGGGTAGACCCATAAAGGCACTTCGATCTGATCGAGGTGGAGAATACCTTTCTGATGAGTTCTTGGGACACTTGTTAGAGAATGAGATTTTATCCCATTTGACTGCGCCGGGCACTCCGCAGCAGAATGGCATAGCAGAGAGACGGAATAGGACTTTTTTGGACATGATTAGGTCCATGATGAGTTATTCATCATTACCTTTCTCCTTTTGGGGATATGCACTACAAAACCGCATGTTATCTTCTGAACAATGTGCCTTCAAAATCGGTCCCTAAAACTCCTCATGAGTTGTGGACAAGACGGAAGACATCCTTAAGCCATATTCGCATATGGGGATGTCCAGCTCATGTCTTGTTTAAGGATCCGAATAAGTTGGAAGCACGTTCGGAAGCTTACGTGTTTGTAGGATATCCAAAAGGGACTAAAGGGGGTTATTTTTATAACCCAAAGGAAAATAAAGTCGTGGTTTCAACTAATGCAACTTTCCTTGAGGAGAGTTATATGGACGACTTTAAACCTCGAAGCAAAGTGGTGCTTGAGGAGTTAAGGGATAATTCGTTCACTCCAGAGGTTCCGAACGAAACGATTCTGATCGGTGTAGAAAAACCAAACAAACCTGAACAACAACCTCAGGGGCTTCGGCGTAGTGGGAGGATCGGGCGTCAACCTAAAAGGTATATGTTCAATGGGGAGGTCTTTTTGGCTGAACCGGATGAACATGACAAGGATCCTTATACTTATGCAGAAGCTATGGAGGATGTTTATTCAAGACTCTGGACAAAGGCCATGAACATAGAGATGAAGTCTATGGAGACTAATCGGGTCTGGGAGCTTGTGAATCTTCCCGAAGGGGTAAAACCGATAGGGTGTAAGTGGATCTACAAGAGGAAAAGAGGAGTGGATGGAAAGGTCAAAACCTTTAAGGCTAGACTGGTAGCTAAGGGTTATATGCAAAAGGAAGGAATCGATTATGAGGAAACCTTTTCGCCTATAGCCATGCTTAAGTCCATCCAGATTCTCTTGTCCATAGCTGCCGCTCTCGACTACGAGATTTGGCAGATGGATGCCAAGACAGCTTTTCTGAATGGCTATCTTGATGAGTCCATTTATATGGAACAACCAGACGGGTTCAAGGTCGCGGGTCAAGAGGGTAAGGTTTGTAAGCTGCTAAAGTACATTTATGGACTTAAGCAGGCTTCTCGTTCTTGGAACATAAGATTTGATCAAGTGATCAAGACTTATAGGTTCTCACAAAATGTGGATGAACCATGTGTTTACAAACACATAAAGGATGGGAAGGTAGTTTTTCTACTGCTCTATGTAGATGACATTTTGCTAATTGGCAATGACGTTGGGGCGTTGTCATCGGTAAAATTATGGTTGACCAAGCAGTTTGACATGAAGGACTTAGGTGAGGCTAATTTTGTTCTCGGTATCCAGATCATTCGAGATAGGAAGAACAAAATGATAGCTTTGTCACAGGCCGTCTACATAGATAAAATTCTCAGGAGGTTTACAATGCAGGATTCCAAGAAAGGTGGGCAACCATCTAGGTTTGGAATTACTCTTTCTAAGAAAGACTCTCCAAAGTCTTATGAAGAAAGAGAATACACGAAGAAGGTGCCTTATGCTTCGGCAGTGGGTAGTCTCATGTATGCCATGCTTTGTACTCGATCGGATATTAGCTATGCGGTCGGGATTGTAAGTCGATTTCAGACGGATCCAGGACCAAACCATTGGGTTGCGGTAAAGCATATTTTCAAGTACCTGAGAAGGACTCGAGGGTATATGCTTGTGTATTTGGGTGAGGACTTGACTCCTCTAGGATACACTGATTTGGCTTTTCAATCCTGTCTGGATTCTAGGAAATTGACTTCGGGGTTTGTGTTTACTCTGGGTGGCGGTGCCATCAGTTGGAGAAGTGTGAAGCAAGATTGCACTTCGGATTCAACGATGGAGGCCGAGTATGTGGCGGCTAGTGATGCTTTGAAAGAAGCAGTGTGGCTCCGCAAGTTCCTTGCGGAACTTGAGGTTGTTCCTGGTATGGATAAGGTGGTATCACTGTACTGTGATAACAGTGCGGCGACAGCTAATGCTTTGGAACCAAGATTTCACCAGAAGAGTAAGCATATTGATCGGAAGTATCATGTGATAAAGGACTTCGTTGAGGGCGGGCATGTCACGGTGTGCAAGATCGCGTCAGAGGACAATTTAGCTGATCCATTTACGAAGAAACTTACTAAGAGAGTCTTCGAGAGGCATGTGGAAGTTATGGGGATGCAAAATTTGCTGTATTTACTCACTTAGTGCAAGTGGGAGATTGTTAGACATGTATGCCCTAAGGAGTAAAAATGTAATACGTTTTTGGAGACATTTTTATCAATAAAGAATTTATTCATTTATAAATATACCAAATCTTGTCCTCTTTACGTTCATATTTGTTGAATGTATGATAAGCAAACAGTAGACTGAGACTGTCAGTCTAAACCTTAAGAATTGGGCATATGATGGACTGATTATGCGGAAGACACGATTCTTAAGGTGACCGTCTAAAACATATGATCCACAATCGAGGGAATAAAGTTAGGCGTTTTATTCATGTAAAGATTGTTATGTTTTCTATATTCCTTTTGGGAGATGGTTTGTCTTGACCATCGGAGTTGGACTCCGAGAATAGAAACATTGGCATGTTGTCATAGGTGATGACGTGTTGGATCAGGACATAAAGGGAATTGATTTGGATTAATAATTCTGTCTTGGCAAATCGATTTACTATAGACAGTCATTTGTATTGTATCTTAATCCTAAGATGAATAGTGGGCCCGTTGTCTCGACTTGTGTCTTTTGATGTACCAATGGGTGACTCCCACATCTCTATAGTGGTATGTATGCCGGTACGTTGGAGGCATGACTCTTGATAGCGTAGACTTGTTATTCATAGATATGGAATCCATAGCTCCTCTTTAGGAGTAATGATATCCTCTTATATGCATTGTCCTGTAATTGGAAAATTGGAGCGCTCAACCATTTGGATACATAGGTGTAACCGAATGGTATACTATCTTTGGATGGTAAGTTTTCTAATGCTGAGACAATGGAACGTAGGATAAAAATAATCAGGAAGGTAAGACAGAACTTGTCCTTAAGCCGATTATGGATGATCATATGGGGATACGATACACTATGATATGTCATGGAGACTTAGCTACACGAGCTTCGTAATTCTATAAAGTTCGAGAGTGCAGCTCCAAGCTTTTAGTGGAGTAGCGTTGGAGTTGATAATTGTGAAATGTATATATGGGATATTGGGTTTCATAATTATCATGAGCTTGAACTTTATAGGTCCATTTTGGTCCCCTTTGCTAGCTCACAAAATCCTGTAACGACACGGCGTGCTTTTCCAATAATTGGTGACTTATGTCGAATTTATCAGATTGGTTTAAAATTTGTAAGAATCAAATAATTCATGTCTGTTTATCGGTTGAATTAATTTTGTAAGAAATTAGTTCAAGATAAACTTGTTGAATTATTGCGATCAGATAATTCTTGTCTGTTTATCAGTTGTTTTAATTTTGGACAAATTAGAACAAGATAAACTTGTAGAATTATTATGAATTGATTTATTTTCTTAGACATTATCTTGATAAAGTTTGTTTTGATCAGATAACTTCTCTATTGGGTTATTTGAATCAAAACTGGGACTTTATCCTTTAGAATCTCGAGTGGAAAATAAAAGATTCGCGGAGATTTTTTCTCGTGAGTTCGGCCTATCGAACTGGCCTGTTCGGCCTGCCGATCAGCGGGAGATAAGATTACGCGTTTTCACATGAATCTTATCAGATATTGATCCAAACTTGATTCTCTTTCAATTTTTTGAGACCTAATCTGATATGGACTGACCCCAGGACCAATAGGTATAAAGAGGGAGTGAGTCTCATGATTTACTCAGATCAATTTGAGAGATTAAGAGTGATACTCTTCTAGTGAGCATCTGAAAACTCCCTGAGAGCTTTTGTTCACAAATCACGAACACTAGCTTTGGGTTCTCTCTATTGGTTGGAAGGAGTGTCACTGGTGGAAGAGCTGTACGTGTGAGCCCACACTCACTCCGGTTGTGGATAGAGAATAGTAAAGAAGACTAGTTGGTTGAGGCTATTCTGGAACATTACTTCTCTACACAGGTTGCGGAGGTTCTTCGGCACACTGAGGTTAGTAAGATCTGATTAATTTATACATATAACATGTCAAACTTGTGTTTTGGAAATTACTCTGATGAAAAATTTTTAAAGTTCTGCTGCGCACTTTGTTTCCAACAGTCTGGTCGGCTGAACTTTTTCTAGGTTCTGCCTACCAGGCGTATGAATCCGACCTACCGAACATAAAGTTTGGCCTGAGGAATTGGAAAATTCTAAAATTATCCAAGCACGGGTTCTCGGCCTCTTGAGCCCAAATCTCCATTTCAACCTATTTTTCTCAGTTTTAACCTTGGATTAAAAGTTTGAAAAAGTTTTGAAAATTTGAAAACTAACCTTGGATGAAGCTTTGAATCATGTTTTTGGTTGCTCAATCATGTTCCTGAGCCTCCAATCCACTAAATCGAAGCTTGGGCTCACCTTTTTCCCCCAAAAATTTGAGAAAGGAAGAGAGGGAAAGAGAGAGACGGTAGAGAGAGTGAGAGAGACGAGAGGGAGTGAATGAGAGGAAGAGAGGGAGAGGGAAAAATAAATAGAGAAAGAGAGACGGGTTTGCTACAAGAAAACCATGTGCAGCACACCATTTTCAAATGGGACGTACTTGGTATTTAACAAATTGTTTTGTTTCAATGTTAAGAATAACAATTTAAAACAATTAGAAATAATTAGAAATCATTAAAATAATACAAACAACTTTAAATTTAAAATTTCACCAAATGATCAAATTAAGTTTAAAATATTCATTATGGTACACTAATCCACCATTTTACATTCTATTATCACTTAATCAATTTCGGGAAGTTAAACTCTCCACGCCTAAAAGAAATTTCACCCTCGAAATTTACATATTAGTGCATAAACAAAACAGATGCGGATACAACTCCCGCATGCTTGAATCTAATTCCCAAATGGCTTCATCAACTCCGTGATGCTGCCACACGACCTTTACTAATGGTATATCACAAGGACGCAAGCTTATCACTTTTCAATTGATAATCTGAATTGGCACTTCCTCGTACATCATGTATTCTCGAACCTATACATCGTGAAATGAAACTACCTTACTCTGCTCAGGTGGACACTTCCTAAGCATCGACATATGGAACACATCATGAACATGAGAAAGTTTAGGAGGACGGTTGAGTCGATAAGCGATTATACTAACACGCTGAGTGATCTCGAACAGTCCAACATATCTCGGTGCAAGCTTACCACTTACTCCGAACCTCATAATTCCTTTACGAGGTGATACTTTCAAGAGGACAAAATCTCCTACTGCAAATTCCAAGGGTCAACGCCTTCTATCCGCATAACTCTTCTATCGACTTTGAGCTGCCTTCAATCGATCTCGAATTACGATGACTTTCTCGTTGCTATCACAAATCTCACCAGGCCCAAGAATAATCCTATCTTCCGGTTCTGTCCAACACATCGGTGACTGACACGGTTGTCCATACAGCACCTCAAACGGTGCCATGCCAATGCTTGCTTGATAGCTGTTGTTGTACACGAACTCTACCAGATGCAAATATTTCTTTCAGTTTTCATCGAAATCTAGCACACAAGCACGCAACATGCCTTCGAGAATCTGAATAACTCGCTTAGATTGTCCATCGGTCTGAGGATGAAATGCCGTACTGAAATTCAAATATGTACCTAAAGCCTCTTGAAAGCTTCTCCAGTACTTAGCATTGAACCTGGTGTCACTATCGGATGTGATGGACAAGGAAATTCCTTGCAATCGCACTATATTCTATAGGTACAATTCTCCAAGAACTCTCCTCAAACATGTCGACCTGAATGGGATGAAATGCGTCGATTTGATTAACCTATCAACCACAACCCAAATTGCATCATGTCTTTGCTCTGTCTTAGACAAACCGATAAGAAAATCTATCGTCACGTGCTCCCATTTCCACCATAGAATAGGAAGCGGCTGAAGCTGACCTGTAGGCTTTTGATGCTCGGCTTTCACCTGAAGACACGTCATACACTTGGCCATGTATTTCAGATGTCCTTCTTCATACCTCTCCACCAATTGCCTCTTCAAATCATGATACCTCTTCGTGCTCCCCGGATGAATGACGAACTGAGACTTGTTGCCTTTGTCCATGAGGGCTTTTGTCACCTCTATGATTTATGGAACTGCTAAGCGCTCTCGGAAGTACAACAATCCATCTGCATGAATCTTCCATTCTTCAAATTGCTTTCCATCCTGAATCCATGTCCAGATTCCCCATAGATGCTGGTCCTACCACTGATTCTGTTTCACCATCTGAACAAGAGCCAGGGTCATCTCCATATGGTACACCGAAGCTCGATCATAGTCTTCATAATACTATAGTCCATACTCACTCACTGTCGCACCTCTTTTCCAATCTTCAAGAGGCAAATAGGCAAGAATTCCTGAAGACTTCCTACTAAGCACATCTACGACTACATTAGCTTTCCCAGAATGGTACTACAGCGCGAAATCATAATCCTCCATGTACTCTATCCACCTTCGCTGCCTCAAGTTGAGATCCTTTTTAGTGAACAGATACCTCAACCTTTTACGATCGGAGAAAACCTAAAATGTCACCCCGTACAAATAGCATCTCTAGATATTCAGCGTGTGAATCATCGTTGCGAGCTCTAAATTGTGAGTAGGATAATTCCACTCGTGGGGTCATAGCTGCCTCGATCCATATGCCACCACGCGTCTATGTTGTATCAATACACTCCAAGTCCACACCCTAAAGCATCTATGTAAACCTTGTACTACTCATCATTGTTAGGAATAATCAATACTGGGGCTGAGGTCAATCGATTCTTCAATTCCTAAAAAGCAAGCTCACATTCTTCATCCCATTCAAACCTGACATTTTTCCTGATCAATCTTGTCAACGGAGCTATTATCTTCGAAAAATCCTTTACAAATTTTTTGTAGTACCCTGTACGACCCAAGAAACTACAAATTTTTGCTACATTCCACGGTTGTTCCCATTCCACTATAGCTTCTATCTTGGACGGATCTACTGAAATACCCTGCTCGGAGATGACATGACCTAGAAGCTTAACTTTTGTTAACCAAAACTTGCACTTTTCTTTCTTGGCATACAACTGGTGCTCCTACAGAGTCTGAAGCACAATCTTGAGATACTGATCATGCTCTTCCCAAGTCTTAGAATACACTAGAATATCATCAATGAACACGATCATGTACTGATTTAGATAAGGCTTGAATATCCTGTTCATTAAATCCATGAAAGCTACCGGAGCATTTGTCAAACCAAACGGCATCACCAGAAACTCAAAGTGTCCATACCAGGTCCTGAAAGCTGTCTTGTGAATGTCTTCCTTTTTTATCCTGAGCTGATGATACCTGAGCACAAATCTATCTTTGAGACATACCGCGAACCTCCCAACTGATCAAGTAGTTCACCGATCTTGAGCAAAGGATACTTATTCTTCACTGTGACCCGATTCAACTGTCGATAATCTATACACAACCAAAGAGTCCCATCATGTTTCTTAGCAAACAAAACCGGTGCTCCCCACGATAATGTACTATTCTAAATATACCACTTATCAGCAAGCTCCTAAAGTTGCTTTCTCAATTCTTTCAGTTCTATCACCGCCATCTGATAAGGTGCTACTGAAATCAGTGTTGTTCCTAGAAGTAACTCAATACCAAATTCAATCTCCCGATGTGGTGGCAATCCTAACAACTTATCGGGGAAGACATCTTCATACTCATCAACCACTTGGATTGCTGCATTTCTTCTTGAAGCATAGGGCACTATTTCTAGATTTGTGAAGAAGGCATAGCAAGCTAGGTTCTTATGCCCTCCAAGACATGTCTTCACGAGAAGCTCACTAATTAACCGATCACTACCACCCTGGTAAGTGATCATTGTACCCCTATCAGACACTAGGGTCAATTTTTAAAAGTTAGTATTCTACAACTACATTATACCTGGACAACCAATCCATCCCTAGAATTACATCATATGATCTCATGGGAAGTACAATCAAATCACTTTTCAAAGTCTCATCCTTAATCTTTATTTTACAAGCTTTACATACATAATTCACACACACTCGCCCCGAGGGTGAGGCTATAACTACGGGTTCATTAAACATTTCTATCTCTAATCCCAAGGCATGTACAAAAGAACTCAAAATGAGAGAATGAGTGGCACCAGTATCAAATAAAACATGAGCTAAGGATTGAGAAACTAGGATCGTACCATCGACAACCGCATTGCTGGTCTAGGCATCTAAACTTCTTATCGCCATCGCATGAACCTGAACTGGAGCTTTTCCTTTTCCTCTACCAACATTGCTAGGTCCTAAATTATTTGACCGATACTACTGTGACGGAGGAGACTGCAAGCTAGCTGTACTCGATGCTCGGTACTGAGGGATGTTGCGTTGGAAGTTTTACGACTACTGCCCTTGTGCTGAGTATGGCAATTGCCGAGGAGAGAACTGGTGGAACTGAAGCTGAGGATACTGCTGAGGCAGAGGTAAGGTCTAAGGCTAAGACTGATGACTAGCTCCTTCTTTGGTTTGAGATCCTAGACGGGCGCTCCTGATTGGGCAATTCCTCTTGATGTGTCCTGGCTGTTGGCAATAATGACAATGGAAACTATAGGGGTTGCTGCACATGCTGCTTGATGAAATGCTGCTACCATTGTTCACGCCACCCTGTTTGTTCTTTCCCAGAGTTGGACGGCTACTGGTATTTCTCCTACCGCTCCTGTAGGGCCCTCCTGACATCTTTGTTCGATCCTCACAATATTGCGTATAATCATTTTCCACTGATATTGCTAACGACATAAGCTCTCCAAAATTTCTAAATCGTAGGGTAACCACCTGTCGTCGAATAGGAGCCTTGAGTCCTTCTTGAAACTTAATACATTTCTCACGTTTCGATGCCACTAGAGCAAACCTGGCTAGCTCATTAAACTTTGCCTCATATCCCTAAACTGACAAGTCACCCTTTTGCAACCTATAGAATTCAGCTGCCTTCTGGTCTCTGTACCCTTGCAAAAATATTGATCGTAGAACAGCTCCTTGAACCTGTCCCAATTGATGTTAGCATTGCGTTCCAAATGTTTAGTCTGCTTCCACCAGGTGTTGGCGCCACCATCGAACTTATATGCAGCAAACTCCACACAATACTCAGTTGGCACACCAAGAGTATCCAAGTGATTTATGATCGAATTCAGCCACTATTCTGCCACCTACGGGTCCCCATTTCGGTCGAAAGTCAGTATAGATGCACGTTGAAATTCCTTAAAATAAGTATGCCAATGACTAACATCAGAATCCTCTGGCCTGGCCTTAGCTACCATCTACCGAAAATGTAGCAAACATGGTTCTCATCATGCCTTCATCGTTTCCAAACTCGGTGTTAGTTGTTGAACGTCGTCTAGGTGCCATTCTCTCATTTCTGAAAACAAAATTTATACTGTCAGTTGTATTTCATTATCGTACTTATGTGCGCACAATTTCTAAGGTTCATAACCTTGAGCTCTGATACCATACTGTCACGGCCCGGAGTACAAAAGGTGACGTGGTTGGTTTATTAAGCCAATTAATAAGAATTTTAGTAAAAATGTAAGTTTAAGCATTTAGACTAATTATGAAAATGTGGATAATTTTAAAGCCCTTTTTAGAACAAGCATTTATAATAATTAAACGAATGAGAATATCAAAGTAAATAATTAAGGAGTGCAAAGAAATAAAAGGAACAAGAATGGGTCCTACTATCCAACGTCTTGTGCACACACATAGTACTGACAATATTATCTTACAACCACAATTCAAGTAAAGAGAAAGTTAAAATATTACATGCCATGATATTATAAAATATAAATAACCTACTAGGTCCTTCTATTACTCCTGAGTCTTGTCTGTGGAATCCTCTCTGAACCAAAGCTGAAATCCACCTAGAGGAGGAAAAGTTTAAAAAGAAAAAAAAAGTAAGTGAAAGGCTCAGTAGGACTATATTTTATGAAACGTTAAATTTTTAAAAGGAAATATCATTATCCAAGAAATCACTTAAGAAAAGGACTTGAATAAATAAAGTTAAACAAAATCAATCTTACCAAAAATAGTTTATTGGTCAACCAGAAAGAACATCATTTCTTTTCCTGGGCAAACCATATGTATAACACCACCGTAGTGGCCCAATTGGGTTTCAAGACCTGCCCCCAAGGTCGCATGCTACACGACCTGATTTCTGATATGGCATCATGCCCTTTTATTCCTTTCTATCATTATTTAAAACCCATTTACCAGGTATTTTCATTTACATTCGTTATGGAGTTCATTATGAAATTCACCTCATTCCACGGTTTATAAAAATAACCGATAACGTTTCCTTTTTCAATCAACCATTGAAATCATTTTGATAAAAACCCTTTCTAAGGCCAAAATCATTTGAAACTAGGTTACCAAAGAAAGGATAGAAGTTCTACCTCAATACTCGTGTCGGTGTCTCACACCATAATCCTGGTCCGCTATACGTTAGCTCCACAGAACCACGAATGACCTTAAATAAAAACTAGGTTATCAGTATCTCGTTTAAGATATTCTATGTTGCTAAACTATTTTATGGTGTCCTAGTGTGCTATTTGTATAAATAAAATCATTTTATAAAGTTGGGATTTCAATTGGGGTTCAAAACAGTAAAAACAGATGAAAAATCACAAAATTTCACCATGCTTAGTTGGCCTACCATCACCCTGGTTCGACTGGCCGAATTATGTAGTTCGGCCTGCCGGAGAACCAGGTCCGGTCGATCAAACTTTTTCTAAGTTTTGCCTGCCGGATGTATGAATTTGGCCTGCTGAACCCATGAATCCAGCCTACCGAACACAAAGTTTGGCCTATCGAGCTGAAAAATTCTATAATTTTTCAAGCACGGGTTCTCGGTCTCCCGAGCCCAAATCTCTATTTCAACCTATTTTTCTCAGTTCTTAGGCATGGAAAGCAAGCACAAATGATAGAAAAGCATAATATGACACTTTTAAACTCATTTAAACAAGATTTGCACACAAAATCCAAGAAAATCCAAAAATGGAGAAAAATAATGAAAAGTGAAAAATCTTGATTCGAATTCATTTTTCTTCAAACAAAGCTTATATTCTAGTTGTTCTAAGTTTCCCTAACTTAGATCAAAGTTTTTCGAAGTTAAAATAAGCTTAAATTTCAAAATGCAAGAAAAATTGAAAATTTGAAAACTAACCTTCGATTAAGCTTTGAATCATGTTTTTGGCTACTCAATCACGTTCCTGAGCCTTCAATCTACTAAACCGAAGCTTGGGCTCACCTTTTTCACTTAAAATTTTGAGAAAGGAAGAGAGGGAAAGAGAGAGACGGTAGAGAGAGTGAGAGAGACGAGAGGCAGTGAATGAGAGGAAGAGAGGGAGAGGGGAAAATAAATAGAGAAAGAGAGACAGTTTTGCTACAAGAAAACCGTGTGCATCACACCGTTTTCAAATGGGACATACTTGGTATTTGATAAATTGTTTTGTTTCAAAATTCAAAATAACAATTTAAAACAATTAGAAATCATTAGAAATCATTAAAATAATAAAAACAACTTTAAATTCAAAATTTCACTAAATGATCAAATTAAGTTTAAAATATTCATTATGGCACACTAATCTACGATTTTATATTCTATTACCACTTAATCAATTTCAGGGTGTTACAAGAGTATTATAAAGATTATAAATTTAGGGCAAGTTGCAAACTCTTAAAAAAATAATAAATACTTTATGCTTATCATCATTTTTGACATGAACATTCCGAGCACGTCGAATACATGTGGGTGTCACCTACGACATTACTATATAAAAAAATTTAATTCTCTTATCATAAATAATAATAGCATATCATGTTTTAACGTTAAACTAACATAAGAGTTAGTAGAAGAAAACAACGGGCGTTACATCAACACCCTCCAAAGAGAGGACAAAAGCAAAGCATCTCAAGGTACTACTTAAATCTCACGGTGTTGTGCCAATAGTGGAGACCGTAGGTTATATTTTTATAGTACTTTCTCTCACTCGTTATTTTGAGTTAATGTGTTTTATCTTATAAAACATCTCATGTTTTATTAATCTAGTAAATAAAACCAATTTTAATTACTAGGTGAAAATGTATTAGAGAATCATATTCTATTTATAATCAAATAAATTTCAAGATTTTCTAAAAATCTAAATTTATTTACGAATAATCTAAGCTATGCAATAGTAAACTATCTAAAATTAGATAGCTTATCACATTATTTGGTTGATTATGCAAATTAAAAAAATAACCAAGCCTAATTAATTTAATCATATTAAATCAATTCTAATATCATATTAAATCATACTATGACAACTTTATAAAATGTGAAACAATATACATATGTATACATGCCTTGTTGCAATAACTAAGAGTTGGCATTTTCTTAGATAATGTGTTATAATGCATGAGCATGTTACGATAACATCATATGAAATTATAAAGTAAAAATAAATTGAATTTTTGATTAAGTATCTTTTTGAATGATTAAATTACAACCCATAAAAATTACAATGGGTCTTCTTGGAGTGTCCATTTTTGTCTTGTAAACTTCATGTGGGCTGATGAAGATTAAACCTTTGATGGGCCCAAATTTGTAAAGTAGCCCATTGACTCGGTTTCATAAAACCAAAAAACATGCACATGAATGACTAAAAAAAAAAAAGAAACATGCACGTGATTTTCGCGTCAAGCAATACATGTAGTTTCCATGTTTTAACTTTCTCTTCTTTATTTGTGCATAATTCTTTGCACGTACACGTCTTCTTCTTCTTCCACGGTACAGGTTATCGTCTGCACTTCAACAAGCTGCCATGGTCGCTCTTGCATCCAGCCCGACGCAGCAACTCAGTTGCCGTGCGTCGCTGTTGTAGTCAAACCCGACGGCCACCGTGCCAATTTCGTTCCAGGCCAAGCAGTGGAGTGCTCTAGGCCGAGCGTTGCCACGGGGAATAATGACAGTTGCGAGCACGTCCTTTGGCTGTGATTTGCAGCTGCACGAAGCGCCTGCTGTCGCTCCAGCGAAGTCTGCAACTGGTTCTCCGTCGGAGCAACGGCAGTGATGAAACTGACTTTCACTTCGTCGGCGGTAACAACTTACACGCCGCTGCTTTCAGTGACGAGGCCAAGCACCGTCGGCTCTCAAGGCCTTGCATCTCCAGTGGAGTCTGCGACATTTGCAGGTTGCCGTGAGTTGTTGTCGTCATTGATGGCTGTCCGAGAGTCGCAGCACTCTAGGCCGAGCCGGGAAGCTCGAGGCCGAGAGCTGCTCTCTCTGTCTCTCTGTCCATGAGAAAAAACCGATAGCTCATAGTCGAGTGCTACTGGCGTTCGGGGCCAATTTCCTCCGCACTCAAGGCCAAGCCGCCATGCTTAAAGCCTAGCAAGTTCGTTGGTATAAAACCAAGCCACTGTAGCTTTCGTTCTTCTCCGTCTTCATGTATGATTTACAGCGGTAGGAAAAAAAATAGCAGAGAGGAAGGAAAAATAATAAAATAAATTACAAGATAACCTATAGCCATAATGCGTTTGTAAAAATTTAATATAATAAAAATTGAAAAAATAACATGATTCTACCATCCATTACATGAATTAAGAATGGAAAGATACAAACTGCCCACAATATATGTATCAATAATATGATTTTATCATGTTAATTAAAATTACATACGCTATTAACCCGCTTTGGTACATTTGTTGGAAATTTTGCATATAAATATGGGGCGAAAATACAGATTGGTGGCAAAATTTTTTTTCTAAAAGCAGTTGTTGGTCGGGAATAAATATATAACTTCAATTCATAACATATAGGAGATTATAGCTCAAACCTTTTAAAACCTATTAGGGTTTCCTTGTTGGAAAAACGAGTACACAGTTGAAATTTTAAAAATTTTAAATCATAATATTTTTCAAAACACAAATTTCACATTCTATATACATAAATTAATTAGGTGTCACTAACCTTTGTATCTTGAAGAGCTCTTGCAATCAATGAAGAGAAGAACATTATAGAAGAGTCATAACCAACTGGACTTTTTGGCTATTCTCTGTCAACGATCAAAGTGTGTGTGGGCACACATCGTACAACTCTTTATCAGTGACTCTCCTTCCAACTAATTGAGAAGACCTAGTGTCACGCCCCGGAGTACGGGAGGTGACGTGGCGGATTAATTAAGTTAATTAAAAGAGAATTTAATTAAAATCCAGAGTTTAAGGGATTGAATTAAGTCGTAAAATATGAGGTTTTCAAACAACACCTTATAAAAGAGTTCATATACATTAAGCAGTTGAAATCATTAAACGAATAAATATTAAAATAATAAAGCCACGAGTATGGGTCCCACAGACCCACAACTTTTGCACACACATGGTACTGACAATATAATAAATACAATTACAGTCCAAGATACAAATAAAGTTAAGATTCTTACATGCCTTGATTTAAATAATACAAATAAATTAAATAATCATTCTATTGCTCCTGAGTTCGGTCCGAAGAATCCTCTCCAAACCTAAATGGGAAACCACCTAGAGGGGGGAAATTTAAAACAAATAAAACGTGAGCAAAAGGCTCGGTAGGACTATGTTTTATTAAAATAATTTAATTCAAAGAAATATTTCCTTGTTTAGGAGTGCTCAAGAGAAACCTTAATAAATAAATAAATAAACAATTTTGAGTAGAACCGTCCTGACCCAGAACCTTCTACTCGCACAATCAGAAATATCATTTTTCTTTTCTTAGGCAAACCATAATATCACCACTGTAGTGGCCCAGCTGGGTTTCGGGACCTGCCCCCAAGGTCGATCGCTACACGACCCGATCTCTGACATGGCATCACACCTATATGTTTATTATCTTCATCATTCAAAACCCAATTACCGAGTGTTGTCATTTATATTCATTATGAAGTTCATTTCAGTTCACGGTATATCAAAATATAACCGATAAATTCATTTTTCAAACAACCGTTGAAAACATTTTAATAAAAATCCTTTTCAAATCCAAATCATTTCAAAACCAGGCTACCAAAGAAGTGGGGTAGAAGTCCTACCTCAATGCTCGTGCCGGTGCCCCACACCGTAATCCCGGTCTGCTATACGTTAGCTCCGCGGAACCACGAACGATCCTAGATACCAACTAAGTCGATCAATATCTAGTGTGAGACATTCTATGTTACTAAACCATTTCATGATGTCCTAGTGTGCCATTTGTACCTTTAAAATCATTCTATAAGGTTGGAATTTAAATCAGGGTTCAAAACAGTGAAAACGGGTGAAAAATCACAAAATTTCCAAGCCTCGGTCGGCCTGCCGGACTCCCTGCTTCAGCCTGCCGAACTGCACAGTTTGGCCTGCCGGAAGCAAAGTTCGGTCGGCCGAACAATTTCCAGGTTCGGCCTGCCAGACTGAAGAACACCGGCCTGCCGATCCCTATTCCGGCCTACCGAACACGCACTTCGGCCTGCCGAACTGGGAAAACCCAGAAATCCTAGCCACGGGTTTCTCGATCCCTAAAATTCAAATCTTGATTCTAACCTGTTTTTCTCAAATCTCAGGCATGGAAAACATATATAGATGATAGAAAAACATATTTAGACACTTCAAAACTCATTTAAACAAGATTCAAACACAAAATCCCAAAAATCTGAAAATAGGACAAATTGAGGAAAAATGAAAAATCTTGAATCCAATCCGTTTTTCTTCAATCTAAGCTTAGATTCTAGGTGTTCTAAGTCCATTTAACTCAAATCCAAGGTTTTCTAAACTTAAACAAACCTAGATTTCAAAAATGCACAAAATTAAAAATTTTGAAAAAAGTTTAAAAATTTCAAATCTAACCTCGAATCGAAGCTTCAATCCGCGTTCTGGGTTGCCAAATTACGTCCCCGAGCTTCCTCTTTGCTAACCCGAAGCTTGGATTCGAAATTGGGTTTCAAAATTTTGAGAGAGATAGAGAGAGAGAGAGTTGCCGAGAGAGATCAAGAAAGAGAGAGAGAGAGTCGTGAGAGTGAAGAGAGAGAGTCGTGAGAGTGAAGAGAGAAAGAGGGAGAGAAAGAGAATAAATAAAGAAAATCGGTGGGCGGTTTTACTGTGCGAAAACCATGTGCCGCCCACGGTTTTGTAAAACATAGTATTTTTAACATTTTACAAATTGTTGCGTTTTAAAACTCAAAACATTATTTTTAAAACAATATGAAATCATTTGAATTCATCAAATTAACAAAACAACCGAAAATTCAAAATCCAACCCATTAATCAAATTAATGTTAAAACATTAATTATGGCACACTAATTCATCATTTATATTACATTAACATTAAATAAAATTCAGGGCGTTACAACTCTCCACCCCTAAAAGAAATTTCGCCCTCGAAATTTACAACTCATTTCAGAAACAAAACAAATGCGGATACAATTCCCGCATGCTTGACTCTAGTTCCCAGGTGGCTTCATCAACCCCATGATGCTGCCACACGACTTTTACCAACGGTATTTCACGACGACGCAAACTAATCACTTTTCGATCGATAATCTGAATCGGCACTTCTTCGTACGTCGTATCTTCCTAAACCTGCACATCGTGGAATGAAACTACCTTACCTTGCTCAGGCGGACACTTCCTAAGCATCGACACATGAAACACATCATGAACATGAGAGAGTTCGGGCGAAAGATCAAGCCGATAAGCGACCACACCAACACGTTGGGTGATCTCGAACGGCCCAATATATCTCGGTGCAAGCTTCCCACTCACTCCAAACCGTATAGTTCCCTTATGAGGCGATACCCTCAAGAGAACGAAATCTCCAACCGCGAACTCTAAGGGTCTACGTCTCCTATCCGTGTAACTCTTCTGACGACTCTGAGCTGCCCTCAACCGATCTCGAATCACCGTGACTTTCTCATTGCTATCACGAATCTCATCCGGCCCAAGAATAACCCTATCTTCTGGCTCGGCCCAACACACAGGTGACTGACACGATCACCCATACAACACCTCAAATGGCGCCATGCCAATACTCGCCTGATAACTATTGTTGTACGCAAATGTCGCCAAATGCAAACATTGCTTCCAATTTTCGCCGAAGTCCAACGCACAGGCACGCAACATATCCATGAGAATCTGAATAACCCGCTCAGACTGCCCATCAGTCTGAGGATGAAACGCCATACTGACGTTCAAATCTTTACCTAAAGCCTCCTGAAAACTCCTCCAGTACTTAGCGTTAAACCTGGTTTCTCGATCAGAGGTGATGGACAAAGGAACTACATGCAACCTCACAATGTTCTGCAGATACAAATCCTCGAGAACCTTCCTAGAACACGTCGATCTAAACAGAATGAAATGTGGCAATTTCATCAACCTGTCGACCACAACCCAAACTACATCGTGACACTGCTCCGTCCTCGGCAAACATATGAGGAAATCCATCGTCACATGCTCCCATTTCCACCCTGGAATAGGAAGCGGCTGAAGCTGACCTGCAGGCTTCTAATGCTTGGCTTTCACTTGAAGACACGTCGAACACTTGGCCACGTACTCTCGAACATCTTTCTTCATCCCTCTCCACCAATACTGCCTCTTCAAATCGTGATACATCTTTGTGCTCCCCGGATGAGTAGCAAACTGAGAAATTTAAAACAAATAAAACGTGAGCGAAAGGCTCAATAGGACTATGTTTTATTAAAATAATTTAATTCAGAGAAATATTTTCTTGTTTAGGAGTACTCAAGAGAAACCGTAATAAATAAATAAATAAACAATTTTGAGTAGAACCGTCCTTACCCAGAATCGTCTACTCGCACAATCAGAAATATCATTTTTCTTTTCTTAGGCAAACCATAATATCACCACCGTAGTGGCCCAGCTGGGTTTGGGGACCTGCCCCCAAGGTCGATCGCTACACTACCCGATCTCTAATATGGCATCATGCCTATATGTTTATTATCATCATCATTCAAAACCCAATTACCGAGTGTTGTCAATTATATTCATTATGAAGTTCATTTCAGTTCACGGTATTTTAAAATATAACCGATAAATTCATTTTTCAAACAACCGTTGAAAACATTTTAATAGAAATCCTTTTCAAATCCAAATCATTTCTAAACTAGGCTACCAAAGAAGTGGGGTAGAAGTCCTACCTCAATGCTCGTGCCGGTGCCCCACACCGTAATCCCGGTCCACTATACGTTAGCTCCGTGGAAGCACGAACGATCCTAGATACCAACTAAGTTGATCAATATCTAGTTTGAGACATTCTATGTTACTAAACCATTTCATGATGTCCTAGTGTGCCATTTGTACCTTTAAAATCATTCTATAAGGTTGGAATTTAAATCAGGGTTCAGAACAGTGAAAACGGTGAAAAATCACAAAATTTCCATGCCTCGGTCGGCCTGCCGGACTCCCTGCATCGGCCTGCCGGACTCCCTGCATCGGCCTGCCGAACTGCACAGTTCGGCCTACCGGACTGAAGAACACCGGCCTGCCGATCCCTATTTCGGTCTACCGAACACGCACTTCGGCCTGCCGAATTGGGAAAACCCAGAAATCCCAGCCACGGGATTCTCGATCCCCAAAATTCAAATCTTGATTCTAACCTGTTTTTCTCAAATCTCAGGCATGGAAAACATTCATAGATGATAGAAAAACATATTTAGACACTTTAAAACTCATTTAAACAAGATTCAAACACAAAATCCCAAAAATTCAAAAATAGGAAAAATTGAGGAAAAATGAAAAATCTTGAATCCAATCCGTTTTTCTTCAATCTAAGCTTAGATTCTAGGTGTTCTAAGTCCATTTAACTCAAATCCAAGGTTTTCTGAGCTTAAACAAACCTAGATTTCAAAAATACACAAAAATGAAAATTTTGAAAAAAGTTTAGAAATTTCAAATCTAACCTCGAATCGAAGCTTCAATCCACATTCTCGGTTGCCAAATCACGTCCCCGAGCTTCCTCCTTGCTAACCCGAAGCTTGGATTCGAAATTGGGTTTCAAAATTTTGAGAGAGATAGAGAGAGAGAGAGTTGCCGAGAGAGATCAAGAAAGAGAGAGAGAGAGAGTTGTGAGAGTGAAGAGAGAAAGAGGGAGAGAAAGAGAATAAATAGAGAAAATCGGTGGGCGGTTTTTCTGTGCGAAAACCATGTGCCGCCCATGGTTTTGTAAAACGGAGTATTTTTAACATTTTACAAATTGTTGTGTTTTAAAACTCAAAACATTATTTTTAAAACAATATGAAATCATTTGAATTCATCAAATTAACAAAACAACCAAAAATTCAAAATCCAACCCATTAATCAAATTAATGTTAAAACATTAATTATGGCACACTAATTCATCATTTATATTACATTAGTATTAAATAAAATTCAGGGCGTTACAACTCTCCACCCCTAAAAGAAATTTCGCCCTCGAAATTTACAACTCATTTCAGAAACAAAACAAATGAGGATACAATTCCCGCATGCTCGACTCTAGTTCCCAGGTGGCTTCATCAACCCCATGATGCTACCACACGACTTTTACCAACAGTATTTCACGATGACGCAATGTAATCACTTTTCGGTCGATAATCTGAATTGGCACTTCTTCGTACATCGTATCTTCCTGAACCTGCACATCGCGGAATGAAACTACCTTACCTTGCTCAGGTGGACACTTCCTAAGCATCGACACATGAAACACATCATGAACATGAGAAATTTCGGACGAAAGATCAAGCCGATAAGCGACCACACCAACAAGCTGGGTGATCTCGAACGGCCCAATATATCTCGACGCGAGCTTCCCACTCACTCCAAACCGTATAGTTCCCTTATAAGGCGATACCCTCAAGAGAACGAAATCTCCAACCGCGAACTCTAAGGGTCTACGTCTCCTATCCGCGTAACTCTTTTGATGACTCTGAGGTGCCCTTAATCGATCTCGAATCACCGTGACTTTCTCGTTGCTATCACGAATCTCATCCGGCCCAAGAATAACCCTATCTTCTGGCTCGGCCCAACACACAGGTGACCGACACGGTCACCCATACAACGCCTCAAACGGTGCCATGCCAATACTCGCCTGATAACTATTGTTGTACGCAAATGTCGCCAAATACAAACATTGCTTCCAATTTTTGTCGAAGTCCAACGCACAGGCACGCAACATATCCTTGAGAATCTGAATAACCCGCTCAGACTTCCCATCAGTCTGAGGATGAAACGCCGTACTGAAGTTCAAATCCGTACCTAAAGCCTCCTGAAAACTCCTCCAGTACTTAGCGTTAAGCCTGGTGTCTCGATCAGAAGTGATGGACAAAGGAACTCCATGCAACCTCACAATGTTCTGCAGATACAAATCCTCGAGAACCTTCCTAGAACACGTCGACCTAAACAGAATGAAATGTGGCAATTTCATCAACCTGTCGACCACAACCCAAACTACATCGTGACACTGCTCCGTCCTCGACAAACATGTGAGGAAATCCATCGTCACATGCTCCCATTTCCACCCTGGAATAGGAAGCGGCTGAAGCTGACCTGCAGGCTTATGACGCTCGGCTTTCACCTAAAGACACGTCGAACACTTGGCCACGTACTCTCGAACATCTTTCTTCATGCCTCTCCACCAATACTGCCTCTTCAAATCGCGATACATCTTTGTGCTCCCTAGATGAATAGCAAACTGAGACCTATGAGCTTCGTCCAAAGCGGCTTTCGTTACTTCGACGATAGCTGGTACTACAAGATGCTCCCGGAAGTACAATGATCCATCTGCATGCACGCTCCATTCCTTGAACTGCTCCCCATTCTGAATCCACGACCGAATCCCCTGCAAATGCGGATCCTGCCACTGACCTTGCTTCACCATCCGAACAAGCGCTGGAGTCGCTTCCACGTGATATACCAAAACTCGATCACAGTCTTCATGATACCGTAGCCTAAACTCGCTCACCGTCGCATCCCTGCTCTAGTCCTCAAAAGCCAAACAAGCGAGAATCCCTGAAGACTTCCTGCTAAGCGTGTCCGCGACCACATTAGCTTTCCCAGGATGATACTGCAATGCAAAATCATAATCCTCCATATACTCGATCCATCTACGCTGCCTCAGATTAAGATCCCTCTGAGTGAACAAATATCTCAAACTCTTGTCATCAGAGAAGACCTGAAACGATGCTCCATACAAGTAATGTTGGAAACAAAGTGCGCAGCGGAATTTTAAAAAATTTTTCATCAGAGTATTTTCCAAAATACAAGTATGACATGTTATATGTATAAATTAAACAGATCTTACTAACCTCAGTGTGCCGAAGAACCTCCGCGACCTGTGTAGAGAAGTAACGTTCCAGAAGAGCCTCAACCAACTGGTCTTCTTTGCTATTCTCTATCCACAACCGGAGTGAGTGTGGGCTCACACGTACAGCTCTTCCACCGGTGACTCTCCTTCCAACCAATAGAGAGAACCCAAAGCTAGTGTTCGTGATTTGTGAACAAAAGCTCTCAGGGAGTTTTCAGATGCTCACTAGAAGAGTATCACTCTTAATCTCTCAAATTGATCTGAGTAAATCATTAGACTCACTCCCTTTTTATACCTATTGGTCCTTGGGGTCAGTCCATATCAGATTAGGTCTCAAAAATCGAAATAGAATCAAGTTCGGATCAATATCTGATAAGATACGCGTGAAAAACGCGTAATCTTAGCTGTCGCGGTCGGCATGCCGAACTGTGAGATAGGCAGGCCGAACTGGCCAGTTCGGCAGGCCGAACTTTCTGATCGGCATGCCGAACTGCCGAGAAAAAATCTCCGCGAATCTTTTATTTTCCACCCGAGATTCTAAAGGATAAAGTCTCAGTTTTGATTCAAATAGCCCAATAGAAAAGATATCTGATCAAAACAAACTCTATCAAGATAATCTCTAAGAAAATAAATCAATTCAAATAATTCTACAAGTTTATCTTGTTCTAATTGTCCAAAATTAAAACAACCGATAAACAGACAAGAATTATCCGAACGCCATAATTCAACAAGTTCATCTTGAACTAATTTCTTACATAATTAATTCAACCGATAAACAGACATGAATTATTTGATTCTTATAAATTTTAAACCAATCTGATAAATCCGACATAAGTCACCAATTATTGGAAAAGCACGCCGTGTCGTTACAGGATTTTGTGAGCTAGCAAAGGGGACCAAAATGGACCTATAAAGTTCAAGCTCATGATAATTATGAAACCCAATATCCCAGATATACATTTCACAATTATCAACTCCAACGCTACTCCACTAAAAGCTTGGAGCTGCACTCTCGAACTTTATAGAATTACGAAGCTCGTGTAGCTAAGTCTCCATGACATATCATAGTGTATCGCATCCCCATATGATCATCCATAATCGGCTTAAGGACAAGTTCTGTCTTACCTTCCCGATTATTTTTATCTTACGTTCCATTGTCTCACCATTAGAAAACTTACCATCCAAAGATAGTATACCATTCGGTTACACCTATGTATCCAAATGGTTGAGCGCTCCAGTTTTCCAATTACAGGACAACGCATATAAGAGGATATCATTACTCCTAAAGAGGAGCTATGGATTCCATATCTATGAATAACAAGTCTACGCTATCAAGAGTCATGCCTCCAACGTACCGGCATGCATGCCACTATAGAGATGTGGGAGTCACCCATTGGTACATCAAAAGACACAAGTCGAGACAACGGGCCCATTATTCATCTCAGGATTAAGATACAATACAAACGACTGTCTAAAGTGAATCGATTTGCCAAGACAGAATTATTAATCCAAATCAATTCACTTTATGTCCCGATCCAACACATCGTCACCTATGACAACGCGCCAATGTTTCTATTCACGGAGTCCAACTCCGATGGCCAAGACAAACCATCTCCCAAAAGGGATATAGACAACATAACAATCTTTACATGAATAAAGCGCCCAACTTTATTCCCTCGATTGCGGATCATATATTTTAGACCATCACCTTAAGAGTCGTGTCTACCGCATAATCATCCCATCATATGCCCAACTCTTAAGGTTTAGACTGACAGTCTCAGACTACTGTTTGCTTATCATACATTCAACGAATATGAACGTAAAGAGGACAATATTTGGTATATATAAATGAATAAATTCTTTATTGATAAAAATGTCTCCAAAAACGTATTACATTTTTACTCCTTAGAGCATACATGTCTAACAATCTCCCACTTGCACTAAGTGAGTAAATACTGCAAATTTCGCATCCCCATAGCTTCCACATGCCTTTCGAAGACTCTCCCAGAAAGTGTCTTCGTAAATGGATCAGCTAAATTGTCCTCTGACGCGATCTTGCACACCGTGACATGCCCGCTCTCAACGAAGTCCTTTATCACATGATACTTCCGATCAATATGCTTACTCTTCTTGTGAAATCTTGGTTCCTTAGCATTAGCTACCGCCGCACTGTTATCACAGTACAGTGATACCGCTTTATCCATACCAGGAACTACCTCAAGATCCCCAAGGAACTTGCGGAGCCACACTGCTTCTTTCGAAGCATCACTAGCCGCCACATACTCGGCCTCCATCGTTGAATCCGAAGTGCAATCTTGCTTCGCACTTCTCCAACTGATGGCACCGCCACCCAGAGTAAACACAAACCCTGAAGTCGATTTCCTAGAATCCAGGCAGGATTGAAAATCCGAATCAGTGTATCCTAGAGGAGTTAAATCCTCACCCGAATACACAAGCATATACCCTCGAGTCCTTCTCAGGTACTTGAAAATATGCTTTACCGCAACCCAATGGTTCGGTCCTGGATCCGCCTGAAATCGACTCACAATCCCGACCGCATAGCTAATATCCGGTCGAGTGCAAAGCATGGCATACATGAGACTACCCACTGCCGAAGCATAAGGCACCTTCTTCATGTATTCTCTTTCTTCATAAGACTTTGGAGAGTCTTTCTTAGAAAGAGTAATTCCAGACCTAGATGGTTGCCCACCTTTCTTGGAATCCTGCATTGCAAACCTCCTGAGAATTTTATCTATGTAGCCGGCCTGTGACAAAGCTATCATTTTGTTCTTCCTATCCCGCAAGATCTGGATACCGAGAACAAAATTAGCCTCACCCAAGTCCTTCATGTCAAACTGCTTGGTCAACCATAATTTGACCGATGACAACGCCCCAACGTCATTGCCAATTAGCAGAATGTCATCTACATAGAGTAGTAGAAAAACCACCTTCCCATTCTTAATGTGTTTGTAAACACATGGTTCATCCACATTTTGTGAGAACCCATAAGTCTTGATCACTTGATCAAATCTTATGTTCCAAGAACGAGAAGCCTGCTTAAGTCCATAAATAGACTTTAGCAACTTACAAACCTTACCCTCTTGACCCGCGACCTTGAACCCGTCTGGTTGTTCCATATAAATGGACTCATCAAGATAGCCATTTAGAAAAGCCGTCTTGACATCCATCTGCCAAATCTCGTAGTCGAGAGCGGCAGCTATGGACAAGAGAATCCGGATGGACTTAAGCATGGCTACAGGCGAAAAGGTTTCCTCATAATCGATTCCTTCCTTTTGCGTATAACCCTTAGCTACCAGTCTAGCCTTAAAGGTTTCGACCTTTCCATCCACTCCTCTTTTCCTCTTGTAGATCCACTTACACCCTATGGGTTTTACCCCTTCGGGAAGATCCACAAGCTCCCAGACCCGATTAGTCTCCATAGACTTCATCTCAATGTTCATGGCCTCTGTCCAGAGTCTTGAATCAACATCCTCCATAGCTTCTGCGTAAGTATAAGGATCCCTGTCATGTTCATCCGGTTCAGCCAAAAAGACCTCCCCATTGAACATATACCTCTCAGGTTGACGCCCGATCCTCCCACTACGCCGAAGCCCCTGAGGTTGTTGTTCAGGTTTGTTTGGTTTTTCTACACCGATCGGAATGGTTTCGTTCGGAACCTCCGGAGTAAACGGATTACCCCTCAACTCCTCAAGCACCACTTTGCTTTGAGGTTTAAAGTCGTTCATGTAACTCTCCTCAAGGAAAGTTGCATTAGTTGAAACCACGACTTTATTTTCCTTTGGGTTATAAAAATAACCCCCTTTAGTCCCTTTTGGATATCCTACAAACACGCAAACTTCTGAACGTGCTTCCAACTTATTCGGATCCTTAAACAGGACATGAGCTGGACATCCCCATATGCGAATATGGTTTAAGGATGTCTTCCGTCTTGTCCACAACTCGTGAGGAGTTTTAGGGACCGATTTTGAAGGCACATTGTTCAAAAGATAACATGCGGTTTGTAGTGCATATCCCCAAAAGGATAAAGGCAATGATGAATAACTCATCATGGACCGAATCATGTCCAACAAAGTCCTATTCCTTCTCTCCGCTACGCCATTCTGCTGCGGAGTGCCCGGCGCAGTCAAATGGGATAAAATCCCATTCTCTAACAAGTGTCCCAAGAACTCATCAGAAAGGTATTCCCCACCTCGATCAGATCGAAGTGCCTTTATGGGTCTACCCAATTGCTTTTCCACTTCAGCCCGAAACTCCCTGAACTTATCATAAGTTTCGCTTTTGTGGTGCATTAGGTACACATACCCATATCTTGAGTAATCGTCAATAAAAGTGACGAAGTACTCATACCCTCCTCGTGCCCGGATGTTCATCGGTCCGCAAACATCACTATGCACAAGTTCTAGAACCCCTTCGGCCCTATTGCCCTTAGACCCGTATGGTCTTTTGGTCATTTTACCCTCCAAACAAGACTCACATTGAGGTATAGATTCCACCTTTAAGTGACTTAAAGGTCCATCCCTTACCAACCTTTGAATCCTATTCAGGTTAATATGGCCAAGGCGCAAATGCCAAAGATAAGTCTTATTAGAGTGAGAAGTTTTAAGTCTTTTTGAGTCATTATCATTTATCTCAGCATTAAGCAATAAGTCCATCTTAGGTTTGATAAAATATAGATTATTTTGCATCCATCCAGAACAGATAAAAGATTTGTTTTTACGAATCACCACTTTTTCATTAAAAGATACCACGTAGGAGTCTTTAAATAAAGAAGATACAGAAATTAAATTCCTTTTAAATTTAGGAACATAAAAACAATCTCGCAAAATTAAACTCCTATAATTATCAAAATAAAGATGGACATCTCCCACTGCTTCCGCTGAGACCAAGGATCCATCGCCCATCCGAAGCGTTAAGTCTTCACGAAGTAGACTTCTCGTTTCTTTGAATCCCTGCAGAGAAACACAAACATGATTAGTTGCACCAGAATCTATGACCCAAATGTCACTGGATTCCTCAACCAAACAAGTTTCTAAATATAGAAGATCACACCTACCTCCCTTGGAAAGGAAGTCCTTGCAATGCTTCTTTATATGCCCGACCTTACCACAGAAGAAGCACTTAAGCTTCTTTGGGTTCTTCTTCTTCTTCTTCTTGCTCTTGGTAGCAATAGGAATAGAAGACTTACCACTCTTGGCCCGTTGCTTCTTTCCATTCCCAGAGTTAGGATTGGAACCAGAAGCAGCTACCATATTGGCCTCTCCACCAGCAGGAGACTCCCTGATCAGCAGTTCAAACTCCTGTAACTGTTTCATCAGTTCTGTCAAGGTCATATCCCGTCTATTGCTCAGATTAAAAGTAGCTCTAAACGGAATAAATTCCTTAGACAGAGTCTCAAAGACCATAGTCATCTGAGTTTCAGCATCGATGTCGGCTCCATTGGTTTGAGCCTCAGCGAGGTAACCCATGACCAACATCATGTGCTCCTTTACAGATGTCCCCGGTCTCTGTCTACAGTTTAAGAGTTTCCGAAGCGCCCCTTGCCGCTTTGTTATGGCCTGGCCTCCAAACATATCCTCAAGATTATCCAAGATCTGCTTCGCAGTCTCATAATCCTGATGTTGAGCCTGCAGCACGTTATTCATGCTAGCCATAACATAGCAGCGGGCCTGATCATTAGCATCTTTCCAGCGTTCGTACGCTTGGAATTGCTCATTACTTGAGTCTCCCGTAGGCTCGGGAGGACAAGGAGTTGTCAGTACATACTTCAGTTTCTCAAAGGATAGGACGATGTCCAGGTTCCGTTTCCAATCATTATAGTTCTCACCGGTTAATTGGTTTTTGTCAAGTATCGATGATAAAGCGTTTTTAGACATTTTCAATCTACAATAAAGAATCATATACCAAACATAAGCAAACATATTTAATAATTTAGTAAGATAACACAATCATGTAAAATCATACAAATGTGTTTATGTGTCAAAACCTTGAAAATATCACAACCTTACAACGATAATTCCCAACTCAGAATTCAACAAGCTCCTAGGGGAGTCATGCCAAATTCAATCAGGAACACGGATCCCCTCCTGATTAATATATGCCATCCAGGACCCGTATGATCCAGCATATACTAATAATCGTTTCTTTGGCCATTAATTTTATTAACAGAGCTCCTAGGGGAGGTTAATAATAAAATTAACGTGAGTGTATAACCACCGTTTCAATATTTTATCCATGATTTATAATCACCACCTAGGGGTGTGCAACCATAAATCATACTAAAATACCTTATCCTTTTAGAGATCCAATCTGGTACATGATAGAAATCCCTTCCTAGGGGTTGGGACCATCATGTTCTTCCTATGGACCAACGATGGAGGCCTTAGGTTCTCTCGTCGAAAACCTTCTCCCACTCAATCTTTTGAAGTCAAGGTTTTATTTTAAAATTATGCATGAACAATTTTAATATGAGCGGCACTCCCTATTCTATATGACATGTTATCAATATACATGGTAAATCATATTATAATGCAGACAAGCAAAGCAATCAAGCAAAGCTACAAGCATAATAATAATAACCGTAATATTATGGTTCCACCCTAGAGAATAGAAAAAATAAGATTACAAGAGAATAATCGAGACATTTATCGATTCTTCATCCTTGAATCCTCAAGCTGTATCCTTCTTCATGTAATATCCATCTTCAAGTCCTCAATCCCGTATGAATCGAACACTTCATATTTCCGGTCGTATCCAAATTTAATGTTTCTCAGAATCGTCCCAAAAATAAAATTAAAACTGCACTGAAAAATTGCACCTTTTCTGGACACCTGGATGCTCTCTGTCGGCAGGCCGATCTAGGTGATCGGTCTGCCGATCATGGTGGTTCGGCCTGCCGAACATGAAGGTTCGGCCTGCCGGCAGAGCACCAAAATTTCTGCCCCACTGTCGGCCTGCCGGACCATACGTCCGGCCTGCCGGTCTGTGACCTTCGGCCTGCCGAACTGTGAGGTCCGGCATGCCGACCGAGCAGAAAACCCTCAATCCAGAAAATACAATTTTGATGCAATTCATCAATTTTATTTTCAACAATTCAAAAACATAAAATTAGAGACTCAGGAAATACCTGGAGGCGCCATCATCTATCTTCAAGATCCGACTTCTCGTTCCGTCTTCTCCGAATAATTATTTAATTACAAAATTCTTACAAATTAAATAATAATTCCTAGACGGAGATGATAGTCCGCCATCTAATTACATGAAAAACCTAGATACACATTCTAACCTCTAAGGAACCATAACCGGTATTAATTAATTAATAAATAATTAAACAACAATTTAATCAACCATAATTAATTAATAAACATTCACCACATAATCCATGACAACATATATATTATATAGAAACCTAGAGTGCCATCTCTCTATAAAATTCAATTCAAGCATTGGAGAGATTAAGATCACAAAATTTATGCATATAACATGATCACAAACTTGCAAATTTATGTAAAAACCTCGGCTCTGATACCAATTGTTGGAAACAAAGTGCGCAGCGGAATTTTAAAAAATTTTTCATCAGAGTATTTTCCAAAATACAAGTATGACATGTTATATGTATAAATTAAACAGATCTTACTAACCTCAGTGTGCCGAAGAACCTCCGCGACCTGTGTAGAGAAGTAACGTTCCAGAAGAGCCTCAACCAACTGGTCTTCTTTGCTATTCTCTATCCACAACCGGAGTGAGTGTGGGCTCACACGTACAGCTCTTCCACCGGTGACTCTCCTTCCAACCAATAGAGAGAACCCAAAGCTAGTGTTCGTGATTTGTGAACAAAAGCTCTCAGGGAGTTTTCAGATGCTCACTAGAAGAGTATCACTCTTAATCTCTCAAATTGATCTGAGTAAATCATTAGACTCACTCCCTTTTTATACCTATTGGTCCTTGGGGTCAGTCCATATCAGATTAGGTCTCAAAAATCGAAATAGAATCAAGTTCGGATCAATATCTGATAAGATACGCGTGAAAAACGCGTAATCTTAGCTGTCGCGGTCGGCATGCCGAACTGTGAGATAGGCAGGCCGAACTGGCCAGTTCGGCAGGCCGAACTTTCTGATCGGCATGCCGAACTGCCGAGAAAAAATCTCCGCGAATCTTTTATTTTCCACCCGAGATTCTAAAGGATAAAGTCTCAGTTTTGATTCAAATAGCCCAATAGAAAAGATATCTGATCAAAACAAACTCTATCAAGATAATCTCTAAGAAAATAAATCAATTCAAATAATTCTACAAGTTTATCTTGTTCTAATTGTCCAAAATTAAAACAACCGATAAACAGACAAGAATTATCCGAACGCCATAATTCAACAAGTTCATCTTGAACTAATTTCTTACATAATTAATTCAACCGATAAACAGACATGAATTATTTGATTCTTATAAATTTTAAACCAATCTGATAAATCCGACATAAGTCACCAATTATTGGAAAAGCACGCCGTGTCGTTACAGGATTTTGTGAGCTAGCAAAGGGGACCAAAATGGACCTATAAAGTTCAAGCTCATGATAATTATGAAACCCAATATCCCAGATATACATTTCACAATTATCAACTCCAACGCTACTCCACTAAAAGCTTGGAGCTGCACTCTCGAACTTTATAGAATTACGAAGCTCGTGTAGCTAAGTCTCCATGACATATCATAGTGTATCGCATCCCCATATGATCATCCATAATCGGCTTAAGGACAAGTTCTGTCTTACCTTCCCGATTATTTTTATCTTACGTTCCATTGTCTCACCATTAGAAAACTTACCATCCAAAGATAGTATACCATTCGGTTACACCTATGTATCCAAATGGTTGAGCGCTCCAGTTTTCCAATTACAGGACAACGCATATAAGAGGATATCATTACTCCTAAAGAGGAGCTATGGATTCCATATCTATGAATAACAAGTCTACGCTATCAAGAGTCATGCCTCCAACGTACCGGCATGCATGCCACTATCGAGATGTGGGAGTCACCCATTGGTACATCAAAAGACACAAGTCGAGACAACGGGCCCATTATTCATCTCAGGATTAAGATACAATACAAACGACTGTCTAAAGTGAATCGATTTGCCAAGACAGAATTATTAATCCAAATCAATTCACTTTATGTCCCGATCCAACACATCGTCACCTATGACAACGCGCCAATGTTTCTATTCACGGAGTCCAACTCCGATGGCCAAGACAAACCATCTCCCAAAAGGGATATAGACAACATAACAATCTTTACATGAATAAAGCGCCCAACTTTATTCCCTCGATTGCGGATCATATATTTTAGACCATCACCTTAAGAGTCGTGTCTACCGCATAATCATCCCATCATATGCCCAACTCTTAAGGTTTAGACTGACAGTCTCAGACTACTGTTTGCTTATCATACATTCAACGAATATGAACGTAAAGAGGACAATATTTGGTATATATAAATGAATAAATTCTTTATTGATAAAAATGTCTCCAAAAACGTATTACATTTTTACTCCTTAGAGCATACATGTCTAACAAGTAACACCTCCAAATCTTTAGTGCGTAAATCACCACTGCAAGCTCTAAATCATGAGTAGGATAATTTCGCTCGTGAGGTCGTAGCTGTCTCGATCCGTATGCAACCACACGTCCATGCTGCATCAACACGCATCCAAGTCCACGCCCTGAAGCATCTGTATAAACCTCATACGGCTCATCACTGCTAGGAATAACCAACACTGGAGCTGAAGTCAACCGATTCTTCAATTCCTGAAAAGCAAGCTCACAATCTTCGTTCCACTCAAACCTGACATTTTTCTTGATCAATCTCGTCAACGGAGCTGCAATTTTCAAAAAATCCTTTATGAATTTCCTGTAATATCCAGCGAGACCCAAGAAGCTGCGAATTTCCGCTACATTCCTTGGTCGTTCCCACTCTAATGTAGCTTCAATCTTGGACGGATCCATAGAAATACCATGCTCCGAGATAACATGACCTAGAAACTTGATCTCAGTCAACCAGAACTCACACTTTTCCCTCTTAGCATACAACTGGTGCTCCTACAGAGTCTGAAGCACGATCCGAAGATGCTGCTCATGCTCCTCCCAAATCTTAGAATACACAAGAATATCATCGATGAACACGATCACGAATTGATCCAGATACGGCCTAAATATCCTATTCATCAAATCCATAAAAGCTGCCGGAGCATTCGTCAACCCAAACAACATAACTAGAAACTCAAAGTGCCCATACCGAGTCCTAAAAGCTATCTTGGGAATATCCTCTTCCTTGATCCTGAGCTGATGATAACCCGACCGCAAATCAATCTTTGAGAAGTACCGCGAACCTCCCAACTGATCAAACAACTCATCAATCCTAGGCAAGGGATACTTGTTCTTCACCGTAACACGATTTAGCTGTCGATAATCCAAACATAACCTGAGAGTCCCATCGTGCTTCTTAGCAAACAAAACCGGTGCTCCCCACAGAGATGTGCTATTCTGAATATATCCTTTATCAGCAAGCTCCTGAAGTTGCTTCCTCAATTCTTGCATTTCTGCTGGTGCCATCCGATAAGGTGCCATAGAAATCGGTGATGTCCCTAGAAACAACTCGATACCAAACTCAATTTCCCGATGCGGTGGTAACCCTAGCAACTCATCAGGGAAGACATCCTCGAACTCATCAACCACCGGAATCTCTACACCGCCACTCGAAACAAAGGGCTCACAATCTAGATTGGCAAAAAAAGCACAACAACCTAGATTCCTTCACCCTCCTAGACACGACTTTATGAGACGCTCACTCATTAACCAATCACCACCACCCTGGTAAGTGATCACCGTCCCCCTATCAGACACTAGGGTCACTTTTCTAAGTTGGCAGTCCACGACTGCATTATACCTGGACAACCCGTCCATCCCTAGAATCACATCATAGGAGCTCATGGGGAGTATAATCAAATCACTTTTCAAAATCTCATCCCCAATCTTTATTTGACAGGATTTACACATACAATTTACGCACACCCGCCCCAAGAGAGAAGTTATGACTAGGGGTTCATTAAAATCTTCTATCTCTAATCCCAAGGCATGTATAAAAGAACTCGAAATGAGAGAATGAGAGGCACCGGTATCAAATAAAGCGCGAGCTAAAGATCTGGAAACCAAGATCATACCATTAACAACCGCGTTACCAACATGAGAATCTGATCCTCCAGATGCCATCGCATGAACCTGCACTGGCGCCTTTCCATTTCCTCTATCGACATTGCTGGGTCCTGGATTACTCGGCGGATGCTGCTGAGATGGAGACGACTATACACTACCTGTACTCGATGCTCGATACTGAGGAACACTGCGCTGAAAATACTGCAGCTGCTGCCCCCGTGCCAGATATGAGAATTACTGAGGAGAGAACTGGGGATACTACAACTGCGGGTACTGCAGAGGCGGAGGTAAGGTCTGAGGCTGAGATGAACGACTGGCATCCTCCCCGGTCTGAGATCCAAGATGAGCACTCCTGATCAGGCAATTCCTCTTGATGTGTCCGGGTTGCTGACAGAAATGACAATGGAAGCTGTAGGGATTGCTACGCCCGCTGCCAGACGAACTGCTGCTACCACTAGTCGCGCCACCTTGCTTGCCTTTCCCCAGAGCTGGACGACTACTGGTTCTCTTCCTGCCACTCCTCTACGGTCCTCCTGAAGCCTTGGCTCGATCCTCACAATACTGCACATAATCATTCTCCACGGAGATCGCCGATAACACAAGCTCTCCAAAACTCCTAAGCCGTAGAGCAACCAACTGCCGCCGAATAGGAGCCTTTAGCCCTTCCTGAAACTTAATACATTTCTCACGCTCCGATGCCACCGCTGATGGAGCAAACCTAGCCAACTCATTAAACTTTGCCTCATACTCCCGAACTTGCAGATCACCCTGCTGCAATCTATAGAACTCAGCTGCCTTCTGATCTCTATACCCCTGTGGAAAATATCGATCATAAAACAGCTCCTCGAACCTGTCCCAACTGATATCACCACCTCGCTCCAGACGCTTAGCCTGTTTCCACCAAGTGTTAGCGCCACCCTCGAGCTTATACGCAGCAAACGCCACATGATACTCCTCAGGCACACCAAGGGTATCCAAATGCTTCAAGATCGAATCCAACCAATACTCTGCTAACTGCGGATCCCCGTTACCATCAAAAGTCAAAACAGACGCCCGTCGGAATTCCTTAAAGTATGCATGCCGACTACCAACATCAGAATCTCCCGGTCTAGCCCTGGCTGCCATTTGTCGAAAAGCCGCAAACATAGACCTCATTATGCTCTCATCATTCCCGAACTCGGCGTCAGCTGTCGAACGACGTCTAGGTGCCATTCTCTCACTTCTAAAAATAAAATTTGGACTGTCAGAGGTATTTCATTGGCAAACCTATGTGTGCACAATTTCCAAGGTTCATAACCTTAGGCTCTGATACCATTCTGTCATGTCCCATAGTACGGGAGGTGACGTGGCGGATTAATTAAGTTAATTAAAATCCAGAGTTTAAGGGGTTGAATTAAGTCGTAAAATATGAGGTTTTCAAACAACACCTTATAAAAGAGTTCATATACATTAAACAGTTGAAATCCTTAAACGAATAAATATTAAAATAATAAAGCCACGAGTATGGGTCCCACAGACCCACAACTTGTGCACACACATGGTACTGACAATATCATAAATACAATTACAGTCCAAGATACAAATAAAGTTAAGATTCTTACATGCCTTGATTTAAATAATACAAATAAATTAAATAATCCTTCTATTGCTCCTGAGTTCGGTCTGAAGAATCCTCTCCAAACCTAAATGGGAAATCACCTAGAGGGGGAAATTTAAAACAAATAAAATGTGAGCGAAAGCTCAGTAGGACTATGTTTTATTAAAATAATTTAATTCAAAGAAATATTTCCTTGTTTAGGAGTACTCAAGAGAAACGTTAATAAATAAATAAATAAACAATTTTGTGTAGAACCGTCCTGACCAAGAACCGTCTACTCGCACAATCAGAAATATCATTTTTCTTTTCTTAGGCAAACCATAATATCACCACCGTAGTGGCTCAGCTGGGTTTCGGGACCTGTCCCTAAGGTCGATCGCTACACGACCCGATCTCTGATATGTCATCATGCCTATATGTTTATTATCATCATCATTCAAAACCCAATTACCGAGTGTTGTCATTTATATTCATTATGAAGTTCATTTCAGTTCATAGTATATCAAAATATAACCAATAAATTCATTTTTCAAACAACTGTTGAAAACATTTTAATAGAAATCCTTTTCAAATCCAAATCATTTCTAAACCAGGCTACCAAAGAAGTGGGGTAGAAGTCCTACCTCAATGCTCGTGCCGGTGCTCCACACCGTAATCCCAGTTCGCTATACGTTAGCTCCGCGAAACCACGAACGATCCTAGATACCAACTAAGTCGATCAATATCTAGTTTGAGACATTCTATGTTACTAAACCATTTCATGATGTCCTAGTGTGCCATTTGTACCTTTAAAATCATTCTATAAGGTTGGAATTTAAATCAGGGTTCAAAATAGTGAAAACGGGTGAAAAATCACAAAATTTTCATGCCTCGGTCGGCCTGCCGGACTCCTTGCTTCGGCCTGCCGAACTGCACAGTTCGGCCTGCCGGAAGCAAAGTTTGGTCGGCCAAAAAATTTCCGTGTTCGACCTGCTGGACTGAAGAGCACAGGCCTACCGATCCCTATTCCGGCCTGCCGAACACGCACTTCGGCCTACCGAACTGGGAAAACCTAGAAATCCCAGCCACGGGTTTCTCGATCCCCAAAATTCAAATCTTGATTCTAACCTGTTTTTCTAAAATCTCAGGCATGGAAAACATTCATAGATGATAGAAAAACATATTTAGACACTTTAAAACACATTTAAACAAGATTCAAACACAAAATCCTGAAAATCCAAAAATAGGGAAAATTGAGGAAAAATGAAAAATCTTGAATCCAATCCGTTTTTCTTCAAGCTAAGCTTAGATTCTAGGTGTTCTAAGTCCATTTAACTCAAATCCAAGGTTTTCTATGCTTAAACAAACCTAGATTTCAAAAATGCACAAAATTGAAAATTTTGAAAAAAGTTTAGAAATTTCAAATCTAACCTCGAATCGAAGCTTCAATCCGCGTTCTCGGTTGTCAAAGCACGTCCCCGAGCTTCCTCCTTGCTAACCCGGAGCTTGGATTCGAAATTGGGTTTCAAAATTTTGAGAGAGATAGAGAGTTGCCGAGAGAGATCAAGAAAGAGAGAGAGAGAGAGTCGTGAGAGTGAAGAGAGAAAGAGGGAGAGAAAGAGAATAAATTGAGAAAATCGATGGGCGATTTTACTGTGCGAAAACCATGTGCCGCCCACGGTTTTGTAAAACGGAGTATTTTTAACATTTTACAAATTGTTGTGTTTTAAAACTCAAAACATTATTTTTAAAACAATATGAAATCATTTGAATTCATCAAATTAACAAAACAACCAAAAATTCAAAATCCAACCCATTAATCAAATTAATGTTAAAACATTAATTATGGCACACTAATTCATCATTTATATTACATTAACATTAAATAAATTTCAGGGTGTTACACCTAGAGCCAAGGTTCGTGATTGTGAATAATAGCTCTCAGGGAGTTCCAAAGTATCTCACAGTAGAGTACTCACTCTGAACCCATCAATTGATCTAAATTAACTGAGAAAACTTATTCCCTACTTATAAACATCGGACCTAGGGTTAGTCATTATTAGACAAAGGTTCAAAAATTTTAATCTAGATCAACTTTTGACAAAATCGCATCCAGAAAAGCCTAATCAATTATCGTTAGATTGGTAGGCCGAACTTCCAGATCGGCTCGCCAGGCTTACTCTATCGGTAGACCAAACTAACAGATCGGCCTGCCGAACTTGCAATAATATGATCCTAGAGAATCTTTTATTTCCCACCTGAGATTCTTTAGATAGAGCCTCAGTTTTAATTCAAATAACCCGTTAGAGAAGTTACTTAATCAAAACAGTCATATTTGGATAATCTCATAAAAAATAAAATATTTCGAATAATTTAATAAGTTTATCTTGAATTCATTTTACAAAATTAATTCAACCGATAAATAGACATGAATTATTTAATTCTATTGAATTATAGCCAATTTAATAATTTAACATAACTCACCAATTTATTGGAAAAGCACACCGTATTGTTGTAGGATTTATTATAAGCTAGCAAAAGGGATCTAATTGACCTATATAGTTCAAGCTTCGATAATTATAAAATATATTCTAGATATATATTTTATAATTATCAACTATTTTATAATTATCAACTCTAATGCTACTCCATTAAAAGCTTAGAATTGCACTCTAGAACTATATACATTTACTATGCTTCAAATTAGCTAAGTGTTCATGATATATCATAATGCGTCGTATTCACATAAAATATTCATAATCGACTTAAAGATAAATTCCATCTTGCCTTCTCAATTATTTTTTATCTTATGTTTCATTATCTCACCAGAGCACTCCAGTTTTCCAATTATAAGATAACGCATATAAGAGAATATCATTGACTCCATGAATGGAGCTATGGATTCCATATCTATGAATAACAGGTCTATACTATCAAGAGTCATGTTTCTAACATACCAGTATGCGTACCATCACAAAGTCAAGATATCACCCTTTGGTACATCAAAAGACATAAGACCAGATAATAGGTCTATTAGTCATTTTAGGATTACGATACAACACATATGATTGTCTAAAGTGAATTGATTTGTACAGATGAAATTATTAATCCAAATCAATTCCACTTTATGTCTGAATCCAACACATCACGATCTATGACAATGAACCAATGTTTATACTTATGGAGTCCAACTTAGATGGCCAAGACAAGCCATCTCATATAAAGGATGTAGACAACACAACAATCTTAGCATGAATAAAGTGCTCAACTTTGTTCCCTCAATTGTGGATCTTACGATTTAGACTATCACCTTTAGAATCATGTCTTCTGCATAATCTGCTCGTCATATGCTTGGTTCTTAAAGGTTTAGACTAACAGTCTCAGACTTTTGTTTGCTTAACATACATTCAACAAATATGAAAGTACAGAGGACAACATTTGGTATATAAACAATAAATAAAATCTTTATTGATAAAAAGTCTCCAAAAACATATTACGACATTTTACTCCTTATGGCATACATGTCCAACATTCCTTGCTTTAACCTTTGACACTATAAATTTTTTAAGGCAAGCCTCCACTCAAATAGATTGATGAATGGGTGTCAAACAGTAACAAATATTAATCTTACACTTTTTCTGAATCCGTTATGTACTTGAGATAGTGTGCTTTTTCTGGAGAATAACTACAATAGTTTTTCTCTCTAGCATAGGAACTCTTCCTTAGTCAATGGGCTATCAGACTTCCTTTCTCTTTCGTAACCCTAATTTTCATCCAAGACACACTTATTTATGACTTGAACCAGGTGTAGAAAGAGTGGGATTATTTTTGGAAGAAAGAAAAAAAAAATATTAAAACGAGAAAATCCACCGAATTCCACACGAGGAATTCCATCTGACGCGCAAATCCATTATGATAACAAGACAACAAAACTACCACGAATACTTTCTCAAAAGCTGCTAAAAGTGGTCAGTAAGATCCAACCCAAGTGTACAAAGTTAATAAATACACCTCAACATGCACGTCCACTATTACATTTCTTTATTATTGTTATAATATATCCACTCATCCCTGTTGCATGCACCTTATTGTATATATAAGGTGGGCAATTATAGTAGCAGGCAATGAGATAAAAGATCTAGAAATATGTGGATTCATAACCATTTTCTTCTTCCTTTTTTATAATATTAAACAAATCAAATTTATATAAATGTTTTTAAATTAGTTAATTAATTAATTTTATGTTTGCCACTAGGAGTTTCTCTTCGGTGGTAGACTGAACATAGTGTAGTAACACCACACTATGTTTCACAAAATTAAAATATATATTTAATTATTCTTATTAATTAAATAAAACTAATCAATTCAAAATAAACATCAACTCTTGCCTAGTCAATATGACAACATTTGTCATTTTCATCTTATTGCCATAGAGAGCATTTTTCTATGTTGCATCAATATTTATAGCGTGAGAAATTTCATTCAAAATTCAACAATTCCAAATACAATACCTTGCTATATACTTGATCCAATATAGTGTTTAAAGAGTCCGCATTGGGGTCCTATGGACCTATAATTCAAGCTCTAATAAATTTGACAATTAATTAAACTTTCAATCAATGTGTCAAATTTTTTAGTTTCAGAGCTACTCCACTAAAAACCTGAAACCGTACTCTTGCAATTATAAAAATAATTACTCAAAAAAAATACCAATGGTCCATTGATATAATCATTACACATACATCAATCTTTCCTAAATAGTTCATAATAAGAGCTTGGTTCAATTTTTGTTTACCTCTCTTATTAAATCCTTATATTTATGTTCTAATGATTCTCTAATGAAGAGTTAATTCATAATCTTATCATGAATGAACGCTATACTATTCAAGAGTAATTATAAAAATAATTACTCAAAACAAATACCAATGGTCCATTGATATAATCATTACACATACATCAATCTTTCCTAAATAGTTCATAATAAGAGCTTAGTTCAATTTTTGTTTACCTCTCTTATTAAATCCTTATATTTATGTTCTAATGATTCTCTAATGAAGAGTTAATTCATAATCTTATCATGAATGAATGCTATACTATTCAAGTCTGAAATCACCGCTCAAGAGAACTATTTTTCTAATTTCCAATAGGAAGGAATGGATTTCAATTTTGTGTTCTCATTCCCAGCCACTTATTCTATTATGTTTCCAAGATACAAAGTTGTGATCTGTCTATAGACAAATTTTATCAAGTAAGTTAAAAAACATAATATCATAAATAGGAGTCTAATAAATACTCAAGATTAACACTATCATATATATGATTTTTTATAGTGATAAATTTGAACACTCTATGTGTAGGAATATTATTAGGGGTTCATAATTTGTATAGTCTAGCCCTAAATAATCACATTATATAAAGTACTTTCAATTTAATGTCTCCACATTAATAGTCTAGATAAAACTATTTCATTCTAAATGAGACTGAACTGTACTTTTAATATTTAATTAAAGATCTCCACTTTAATTAATTTACTATGGGTTATTTGCATTTTTTTCTATAAATTCAAGCCTTATACATCTAACAATTTTATGCAAAATTTATAGTCATATTAATAATCATTGGATTTTGTAGATGTTTATTTAAGTATCATATACAAGTAACCAAAATAAATAAATGTCATTTTATTCAAATTAACTAGCAATATGTACAATGTCTGTGTTTGTAGGGCATCAATCCAAATATGTTGTTGGTGTAGTGAATGTGGATTCAGTACCGAGTAGAATTAATAGAGTGTTTCGTTAAAGGATTTTGTAATGTTGGTTTGGGTTCTTGTAGTTTCAGTTAGGTACTTGTTTATTTGGATTTGTATTTTTTCTTCAAAAGAAGGCGGTTGTGTTTTTTTTTTTTTTGGGGTTCGGTTATAATGTTAGTGTTTGTCTTTTAAAATCAAAGTTTGAGATTAAAAGTTTTATAAGATTAATGGTTAAGATTTATTTAGTATAAAATCTAATATAAAAAGAAGTATGATCAGATGTGGTTGGATTTATTTTGGTTTATATGGGTAACAAAATTTTAAGTCATTTATGGATAATCCAGTGGTCCAAAATTCAAACTCCACTCGTGGAGAATTTTGATGCACTCCACCCTCGCTATAATTTTAATCTAAGTTAGAAGGGTGAAGATTATCCAATCTTATATTTTCAAATAACAAATGTGAAGATTATTGTTAAATGATCTTGCCAAAACATTCACGCAAAAAGACATTATTACTTAACATAAAAAGATATTATGGTTCTTTGAGAAAAACCTTAATCAAGCATCAATTTTAATTTTAATCTTTAATCATTTGAGAGTAATTAATTTTGATTTTTTTCCCAAAAAATTGATATTTTTTGAATACTTGACAAACCTTTAAAATAAACCTCATCATAAGAAACTTGAAAAGTCTTTCAAAAAAATAAGAATAAACTTTGTACGAGCTTCAGTCTCTCTCTAGTTTTTATCTGTTAGGGTTTTTAATTTCCTCCTTAGCATCATCTCCTTCTGCTTTCTAGGGCTAAAGCCTAGAGTTGGCCTTTGGTTGCTCGTTAGAGCTCTAGCCTTAGGGTGGGGCAGAACCTCGATGTTGTGGTGTTCTGTTGTGGGAGGGCTTCAAACAAGACAGGGTCCACGAAGGCTTGGAGGAATGCTCAACAAGATGTTGGTTTGGGCTGTTGGTGTGGTAGGGTTGGGAAAATAGGTGACAATCTTGGGTTTGGTGATCATTGGTTGGTACATGACTTAGGTTATCAACTTTCTTGAGGCATAGATCTAGGTGGTAAGTTTGGTTGGGTTGGTTTTGGTGCATGAGGTAGAGGATTGGTGGTGGTAGACGGGGTGAGGTATGGGAAATGGCTAGAGGGATGGTGCTGTAGAGGGTTCTTTCCTGATGATCTTATCCCCCCTCAAATTTGTTGATGTTTCATTTCTTTATGGCTAGTTGTGCTTCACCCTTAATGGTCTTGCATAAAGTTAGGGTTCGTGTCATGGTGGTGGCTGTCAAGCCGTCGGTTGGTGTTCTTGATTGTTGAGGCTACTAATGTTTTTGCTCTTATTTTATTAATATGTCTATGTCTTTTAGTAAAGGCGTGATGTTTTTGCTTAGTAAGTGTACTGACTGAAAAATTCATTAGTCTAAATCTATAATTTAATTTGGATTTAAACAGTGAATTTTCTTGATAATTCATATTTTTGTTAAATATAACATAATATGAATTAACTATGATAAATTCTTATATAAAATTTTGTACAATACGGACTATTTTAAAATGTGCAAATTTTATGAGTTTAAATACTTAAAATTTTGTAAAAATACTCTTAAAATGAAATTTGTGTCACATTAAGGTATATTTTTTGTGATATAAATTTATAAATTATAATTTATTAGTAAAAGTAAGAAAAATTATGCCATAGTTTAAAACAGTGTAAAAATTGCCTATTTGCCAATTAATTAAACTAGTAAAGATTTTTGTGTTGACATTCCGACTGTTGTTTGAACACATAATGCAGATGTAATTATACAAATAAAGTGCAAACATAGATAGATAAAATACTATGTTAAGATTAGGCAATATGGATAAAAAGTAAGATAGTATAAGTTTAGACTGTTTAAGGAAATATCTCCATAATTTTACATTGATAGTATAGGAAAAATATAGTGTAGTATAGATTTGGATAGTTTAAAAAGGTTGTAGGTGTTGGAAAAGTCAAGTATGCAGTGGAATTTGAAAATTTTTAAAAAGACTATTTTTCAAAAGACAAGTTTGACATGCTATATACATAAATTGACCAGATACTAACCTTTGTATGTCGGAGAACTCCTGCAATCAATGAAGAGAAAATGTTCCATAAGAGCCTCAATCAACTGGTCTTCTTAGCTATTCTCTATCTATAATCAGAATGTGTGTGGGCACATTTCGTATCACTCTTCCCTAGTGATTCTCCTTCCAACCAATTGAGAAGACTTAGAGCAAAAGTTCGTGATTGTGAACAAAAGCTCTTAAGGAGTTTCAGAGTATCTAACAATATAGTACTCACTCTTAACTTCTCAACTGATTTGAATAACTCAAAAAACTCTCTCCCTATTTATAGAGGTTAGACCTACGGTTAGTTATTATCAAATAAGGCCTCAAAAATTTGAATCTAGATCAACTTTTGATAAAATCGCATCAAAAAAGCATAATCAGATTATTGTTAGATCGGCAGGCCGAACAAACAGATCGGCCTATCGAACATAACACATTGGTAGGCCAATTTGTTAAGCTCGGCCTGCTGAACTTACGCCATTAGTAGGTCAAACTTGCGATAATATGATCCTTGAGACTCTTTTATTTTCCACCTAAGATTCTTTGAATAGAGCCTCAATTTTGATTCAAATAACTTAATAGAGAAGTTACCTCATCAAAACAGTCATATTTGGATAATCTCATAAAAAATAAAATATTCCCAATAATTCAACAAGTTTATCTTGAATTAATTTACAAAATTATTTCAATTGATAAATAGACATGAATTATCTGATCCTATCAAATTTCAGCCAATCTAATAATTTAAAATAAGTCGCTAATTTATTAGAAAAGCACATCGTATCATTACAAGATTTATTATGAGCTAGCAAAGAGGACCTAATAGACCTATATAGTTCAAGCTCCGATAATTACAATGTATAATATCCCAGATATATATTTTATAATTTTTAACTTTAACACTACTCTACTAAAAGCTTAGAGTTGCATTCTCTAACTATATAAAATTACGAAGCTACAAATCAGCTAAGTGTCTATGACATATCATAATGTGTCTGTCCCTATAGGATATTCATAATCGGCTTAAGGATGAATTCTATCTCACCTTCCTAATTATTTTTTATCTTACGTTCTGTTATCTCACTATTGGGAAACTTATTATCTAAAGATAGTATACCATTTGGTTACAACTATGCATCTGAATGGTAGAGTGCTCCAGTTTTCCAATTACAAGATAACACATATAAAAGAATATCATTGACTCCACCAATGGAGCTATGGATTCCATATCTATGAATAACAAGCCTATGCTATCAAGAGTCATGTCTCCAACATACAGGTATGCGTACCATCACAAAGTCAAAATATCACTCTTTGGTATATCAAAAGACATAAGTCAAAACAACAGGCCTATTAGTCATTTCAGGATTAAGATACAACACATATGATTGTTTAAAGTGCATTGATTTGCATAGATTGAATTGTTAATCCAAATAAATTCAACTTTATTTCTCAATCTAAGACATCATCACCTATGACAATGTACCAATGTTTCTACTCACAAAGTCCAACTCTGATGGCCAAGACAAGCCATCTCATGTTAGGGATCTAGACAACATAATAATCATAGCATGAATAAAGTGCCCAACTTTATTCCCTTGATTGCAGATCTTATGATTTAGACCATCACTTTTAGAAATATGTCTTCCGCATAATCTGTCAATCATATGCTTGATTCTTAAAGGTTTAGACTAACAGTCTTAGACTTTTGTTTGCTTAATTTACATTCAACAATTACGAACGTAAAGGGGACAACATTTGGTATATGAACATCTAATGAAATCTTTACTGATAAAATGTCTCCAAAAACATATTACAACATTTTGTTCCTTAGGGCATACATGTCTAATAATCTCCCACTTACTAAGTGAATAAATATGACATATCACATATCCCCATAGCTTTCACATGCCTCTCGAAGACCTCGCAATTAGTGTCTTCTTGAATGGATTAGCTAAATTGTCCTTAGATACAATTTTGCATACAGCAACATGCCTGCCCTCAACAAAGTCTTTTATCCCAGATACTTTCGATGAATATGCATACTCTTCTTATGAAATATTGGTTCCTTAGCATTGGCTATTGCTGTAGTGTTATATACAGCGATACCACCTTATCTATGCCAGGAACTACCTCAAGATCACCAAGGAACTTGCGAAGCCACACTAATTCTTTCGAAGAATCACTAACTGACACATACTTTGCTTCCATTGTTGGATCCAAAGTGCAATCTTGCTTGACACTTCTCTAAACAATGGCACCACCACCCGAAGTAAACACAAAATCAGAAGTTGATCTCCTTGAATATACAAGTATATGTCCTTGAGTCCTCCTTAGGTACTTGAAAATATGCTTGACCGTAAACCGGTTGTTCGATCCTACATCCGACTAAAACTAACTTACTATCTCGACCACATATCAAATATCCAGTCTTGTGCAAAGCATGGCATATATAAGACTACCCACTATCGAAGCATAAGGCACCTTCATGTATTCTCTTTCTTCATTAGACTTTAGTGAGTCTTTCTTAGAAAGAGTAATTCTAGTCCTTAATGGTTGTCCACCTCTCTTGGAATCTTTCATTACAAACCTTTTGAGAATTTTAGAAGTTAAGGTTTTATGTTAGCATGCATGAACAAGTTTTAATGAGCGACACTCCCCATTCTACATGGCATGTTATCAACATATATGGTAAATCATATTATAATATAGACAAGAAAAGCAATATGCAAGGCTACAAGTGTTGACGCTTTCCAGGAAACGGCGGTGGATCAACACCACATGCGGTTGCACATGGTGGATAGACGGCTCTTCCCTGCTTATCTCTGCCTTCTCAGACGAACCTACAACAAGAGGAGGGACACTTCAAAGGTGGGGAGGAAACCAATTATGTACTAAACAAGGGCTCTTCGATGCTCAAGGCAAGTGCTACTCGGCAAAGAACGGGAGCTGGTTAGTTAGGAAGGAGCATGCTTGCCTAAATGCAATAAATGCTCTCCATTTCTAGGCTACCACTTGAACTGGGTGTTTGGTGGGTTTTGCCCATAGCCCATGTGTCACACAAGGCCTATCAGGTGGTAGGGGACAAGTGTCATGACCTCCGTCGGTATAGTAGTCTCCATTTGATAGTGGGTTGTCCGCCATCTATTAGCCAATGATGGTGAGTAGCAGCTTGTTTGCAGGTTATGGAAATGAAACTTGAGCTGGTGTTTGACTTGAGGAGGTGTGGTTATATGCTCCTAAAAGCTCCTACCAAGTAGGTTTGTTGACCACTTGGAATAGGGTTCCTCAACAGTGGCGCCGAGCTCACCTCCAACAATTATGCCCCAATTCACTTGGTCGATGCTCGGCCAGGTGGACTATGCCAAGAGGGTGAGGTCGGCTCAGGATGGAGCTCAAGCGGCATCTTAGGGCGACAGGAGATGGAAGATCATGTGATGAAGCTTGGAGGGACACGTGTTGACACGCAATTGGCTATTTCCCTAATGGGCATAATCATCGTACCTCTTCATTTTTTGTACTTGATTTTTGCGCCTCAGGCAGCTATAAATAGGGCTTCATTTCTCGTCATTTTCACATGTAACCAACACCACACTTTGTGACTTTTGAGTTTTAGCTGCCGAGCTATAGTTGACAACCTGAGGACTTTATTTTCCTGAGCTTCCATAACCCGATCAGGTAATTTCTCAACAAGCGCACAAAAAATGAGTGACCTTTTCAACTTCCAGAACGTAGATATTTCTTGGTCGGACAACAGCATCGAAATTGAGAGGTTGACCTTCGAGTAGGTTGACATTAAAGGATTATACCCCGAGGCAAGACAGAGCAGGCTGACTAGCTGAAATCTTGAGACTTGACGCTAGGATAGTACCCGAATAGGAGTTTTTAGAATTATTGGATAGGAGATGCCTAGTGAGACCATGCAAGGGCGAGAATCCCTACATTGGTGCCGCGAGTGCTGGCACATCCCAAGTTACAGCCTAGGAGCTACCAGTCTAGAGGCAACTACCAATGAGCCAATCACCTTTAGTCAAGAAAGTGAGGTCTCGGTCTAGGTTGTGGGTCAAGGAACCGTCGAGATCTCTGACAAGGAGCGGGTAGCCAAGGAAGTGGAGCCCGAAGGGAGTGCTACCAAGGAAGACGAGGATGCTAGGAGACTCGTCGTCACTAGAGTCCAGGGAGTGACTGCTTATAGGGTATCTCTGCCTGGCCAAAAGTTCGTAGTGGGCTACTCAAGTGCAATGACCGAGTCCCAACTGGAGGACCTACACCAAGAATTCAGCATCTCAAACAATGTTGACCTTGTTATGCCCATGGAGGACGATTCACCCCTAACGCCACCCGAAGGGTACATAACATTGTACATCGAGTTTTTTAGGGCCAGGTTTCGCCTGCCATTCCTCCTGTTCCTTCACTAGGCATTCAACGACTTGAATGTCTTCCCTGCCCAGCTTAACCCGAATAGCTACAGATCGATGTTCGGGATGTACATGCCATGGAGGTACCATTAGGCTACCGAGATGCCATGGGAGGCCTTTAAGTAAGCGTATAAAATGAAGATGCTTCCTTGACAGTCTGACCAGTACTACGTCACCGGCTTCAAGAAAGACTTCATCCTGGGCAACCCTGACTCAGATAAGCTTTAGAAGTTTAAGTGGTTCTATGTCAAGGGAAAATATCTAGCCCAAGCCGATGAAGTTGTGCCCAAGGACCAGCGTGTTCTGAGGACATTTGAATAGGGGCACGTCTGGTCGAAGAGACCATGGGTGCTGGGCGACATTATCAGGGCAGTGAAGGACTAGTATACTAAGCTAGAGTCCACAGGGTAGCAGTTTTTCCTACTCAAGAAGGAAAACCTTTCCCGTTACAGTTGGTTTGAGGAGTCCAGCAGAACCAATACCCCTTCAAATATCTAGCCTACTCGGTTGGCTGGACAAGTGATAGTGGCGAGGCCGAGTGTAGAAGATATCCTGGGGCCAAGCACCATCAAATCTATGTGGCCAACGAAGCAGCCATCATCATCCAGTTTTGAGGACTCGTCTAGTGGCTCCTTCGACGCAAGGCCACTCATAGCAGATGAGGACCTTGAGGACATGATCTGACAACTTTATCCGTCAGGCCAGCTCTAGATCAGTGGTAAGCTTCAAAATTTTTTTGGGCTCCGTCGAGCTCCCTTTAACTCTTTGATAAGTATGGTAAGTATACAATTTAAACCGCTCACCATGTTAAGATGGGCAATCAGAACTAGGAAAGGGCTTCTAGTTGAGGGCCTAATTGTGTTTTATTGAGTTCTCAGTTGCCTAGCAAAATCAAGATTTATATATGGTGGTCCTTCAATGAGCCTATCCTAACTTTGGTGTCCTTGGCTTGTCATTAGGTGAATCTGGATAAAGTTTGAACTTTTTTCCATGAGGATTTGAAGACCACCAGCCATATCTTCTAGTCACGTTCTTTGGTTCAGGAGGTATGGCAAGCGATGATGTTATGGCCGGTTTTAAAAAAGTTCAATTTGAGGCTTTATGCCTAGTGATGGCTAAGTAGTGTGGAAAGTTAACTTCGACATGTTTTGCATGGTGGTTTGGTGTATCGAACAATCTAGAAATAAGGAGTTTTAATAGGTAGGAGTTTACCTCCTCTAAGGTTGTGACTTGGGCATGTAGATATTAGAGGGACTTCCTCCTATGTGATGGGTTGGAACAAATGGTGAAGAGGAAGGTATCTACACCCAAATAAGGTTAGAAGCCTCCAGATCATTGAGTGACTAAAGTTAATGACTATGTAGCAATGCATGATTCCTTACACTCTATTGGGATTGTTGTGGTCATGAAGGATGACTTTGGGGGTCGTGATAGATGCATTCTCAAGATAGATTTCTGGTAGGTTCTATCCCTACATTAGTGAATGCTTGATAGTTTAGGAAGGGGCAGACTTCAAAAAATTTGGTGGCTTTAAAGGTTGGCTGATTGAATCGGATGCTTAGAATGTGATTGATGGGATCCCAACGAACTCATGAATGTTAAAACCTTAAAGAGTTGTAGCATAGTAGTTATTGAGTAAACTTGTGAGCAAGGGTCATTCGTATAGGAGAACTGGATCTAATTGATTAATTTCAAATTTAATAACCAAAATTAACTAAATAAAAAATGGGGAATTTGGATTTTTTAACTAATTTAATAATTAAAATAGAAATAAATAAATGAAAGATTACAAAACAACTACAATAAAAATTGGTTATAGGATCATTCACCATCACTAAACATTAATTATGCAAATTATTACATAATGTATTTCTAATTTTTCTATTGAAACTAACAACCGTAGATAATGAGAAACTCTACTACCCTAATCCTTCCTTATAGTATAGATTTAATAAGACAAGCACTCTATTAAACCCTTTTTCATCAAACAACCAAGGAGAAAGCTCACTAACTTCAATCTAACAGAAATATTATGCTGAGAAAGATAGGTCGATCTAGGCAATAAACACGCAAAAGTTAGGTTCATTCAGCCTATATTGTATTCCATATCACAACCATACCAAAACCTCACCGCAACAGTGTGTCATAATTTGCTACTAATATATAAAAATTCAAGACAAGTATGGATCAAGATTTTTAACCTAGCAATAGGCAATTTTCAAATCATAATTAGTTGTACACATAAATATAACAAGAAAATCATCATAAAGATTAATTCTAGTGAAACACAAATGATTTCAAGTAGGAAAACTAGAAATAATTTATATAATTTCTACATAATCAAGTTTAAGGTTCGAAAGTACCCATAATCAAAATACAAACTAAAATAACATATTACAAAGGAAAATAGAGAAAGAGTGAGAGAAAAGAATGGATTTGGCATAAGAAAGCTACCATAGCCTCCACCGGAGCTCTCTCCCATGGTTTCCTCCTACTTTTCCTCCTTATTCTCCCCAAAACAAATGCAAAAATCCACTCTAAAAATGTCCTTCATCTTATCTATAGGGAGGATAATATAGTCTAGGTTTTATATACAATGAAAAATAGTGATTTTTGGTCCAAAATGAGTCAAATATGCATTTGAGGCGTAATAGAGCAATAGGGACTACCTGCAGACTAGGGTAACTGCGTGGGGCATATTGTGGGGCTGCGCTGGGCATGCATGCTACTTGCGCTGGTGGCTTGTTGCGCATGCTTGACACTGTTAAAAATGTATGCCCCAAGGAGTAAAATGTTCTAATATATTTTTGAGGACATTTTATCAATAAATAATTTATTCATTGTTCATATACCCAATAATATCCTCTTTATGTTCATATTTGTTGAATGTATGATAAGCAAACAAAAGCCTAAGACTGTCAGTCTAAACCTTTAAGAATCAAACCTATGATGGACAGATTATGAGGGAGATATGATTTTAAAGGTGATGGTATAAATCATAAGATCTACAATTGAGGGAATAAAGTTTGACACCTTATTCATGCTAAGATTGTTATGTTGTCTATATCCCTAATGGAAGATGGCTTGTCTTGGCCATCAGAGTTGGACTCCGCGAGTAGAAACATTGGTGCATTGTCATAGGTGACAATGTACTAGATTAAGACATAAAGTTGAATTGATTGGGATTAATGATTCTATCTATGCAAATCAATTCACTTTAAATGATCATATATGTTGTATCTTAATCCTAAAATAACTAATAGGCTTGTTATTTTGACTTGTGTCTTTTGATGTACCAAAGGGTGACATCCTGACTTTGTGATGGTGTGCCTACAGGTATGTTGGAGACATGACTCTTGGTAGCATAGATGTAATATTCATAGATATGGATAGCTACGTTAGTGGAGTCAATGATATTCTCTTTTTTGCATTATCCTGTAATTGAAAAACTAGAGCGCTCAACCATTTGGATGCATAGGTTTAACCGAATGATATACTGTCCTTAGATGGTAATTTTTCCAATGGTGAAATAATGAAACATAAGATAAAAATAATCGAGAAGGTAAGATGGAATTTATTCGTTAGCCGATTATGAATATCCTCTTGAGATATGACACATCATGATATATCATGGACACTTAGCTAATTTAAAGCTTCGTAATTTTATATAGTTCGAGAATGAAGCTCTAAGCTTTTAATGGAGTAACGTTAGACTTGATAATTATAAAATGTGTATCTGAAATATTATATTTTATAATTATTGGAGCTTGAACTATATAGGTCCATCAGGTTCCCTTTGTTAGCTCACAATAAATCCTATAACGATACGACGTGCTTTCCAAAAAATTAGTGACTTATGTTAAAATTATTATATTGGTTGAAATTTGATAGGATCAAATAAATCATGTCTGTTTATCGGTTAAATTAGTTTTGATTCGATAACTTCTCTATTGGGTTATTCAAATTAAAACCGAGGCTCTATCCAAAGAATCTCAGGTGAAAAATAAAAGATTCTTAAGGATCATATTATCGCAAGTGCGGTAGGCCGACTTGTTAGTTCGGCCTGTCGATAGACTAAGTTTGGTAGGCCGATTAGGAAATTCAGCCTACCAATCTAACGATAATCTGATTACATATTTTTTACACTATTTTATAAGAAGTTGATGTAGATTCAAATTTTTGAGGGCATATTTATTAATGGCTAACCCTGGCTCCGACCTCTATACATAGGGAGCGAGTTTTCTTAGTTATTTAGATTAGTTGAGAAATTAAGAGTGAGTATTTTAGTGTTAGATACTCTAAAGCTCTCTGAGGGCTATTGTTTGTTAGTGATGTGCCCTAGGGCAATTATGTAATGACCATATTTTGATTTTGTTACATTTGCATTTGATTAATAAAGAGGCATTTTCATTATTTTTTTTTATTCTAATTCCATGAATAGTTAATTCTGCCTAAGGTCATCAAGTATGTGACTTGATAGTAAAACTCTTAGGTGAAAATTGAATTCTATTCTAAATTATCCCTAGTTGGTCATTATTATTAGGATAATAATGAATGAAGACTAGTATGAAGTTTGACTAATGATTATGTTTTACTAATCATGTGTATGAGGCACTAAGTCAACTCATAGATACATATTTGAGAAATGATATATTGGATCGACCGCTATGAGAATACTGCATGGATAATTGTCATAAGTGATTCTCATCATAATAGTATTATCCTAGTCCTCTGACTTGAAATCACCATTGTTTCCTGCATGCAAGTTCTATATTTTGACACATTCTAATATTATCTTTAACAAGATGATGGAATAGATTGTTATTGGATATAGAGTGAATCATGTGAGGAATGTGAGTGATTAAGAAGGAATTTATCCCTTATTTATTTTGAGAAAGATATTTATGGGCCCCTTGATAATTTAGACTGAAGAAAAATGTATGGCCATACTGGAATGAATTGATAAGGGTTATCAATATCAGTCTACTTAAGATCGAGAAATAATATGACTAAATAATATAAGGATGACATAAACCATGTCTTATGTTCAATCAAGGTATCTAGTGATAAAAGGACTTTAATACTTATTGTATATTAGGTTATGTCGGATTATTGACATTCACATAACTTGGGTAATCATAATGCCTTGCTAGAGGCCGCTTATGATTTATGGGCTAGAAATAGAATTTTAAGCCCACTACCTACGTTATATGAACCTATAGGGTCGCATACTTAGAACAGACGAAAAACAAATTTTAGGTTGACTATATCTAGGTTCAATGAACCTGATAATGTCCAGATTCGATGTAGTCTAGGTCCATTAAATATAACATTATCCAGATTCTATTAATCATATTTGAATTACAATTTACCCTAGTTAAAATTTGACTCTATCTTGAAGTCAATATGTATATATATATATCTGTTTTAGGGTTTCTAGCCGAATTAAGAAGAGAAAAGGTGTTCTTTCATTCAAAAAGGCAAAAACATTAAAAAACCCTAAAATTAGAGAGAGTCATTTAACGCAAGGAGAAGGTGCTAGCACACCAATTTGGTTTTGAGAGAGTCTGTTCATGTGGATACCTGCAAAGGGCGTTGCTCTTGGTAACAACGTCTAAATTCGACCCCGAATACAAAAAGCTCAAGTTAGGGTGTCACCGGAGTGAACCCCCTCTCTTCCTTCTAACAATCTTGCCCTTTTTGTCATCTTGGTAAGATTCTATGACTTTTTTATCAATATATTTGAATTGCATGGATCCTGCGAGGGTTTTTTTGACTTTTTTGCTGCTTATTTGAATCACAAAATCCAACAAAACCCAACATTATTCACAATCACAAACTTTGGCTTAAGGTCTTCTCAATCGATTGGAAAGAGAGTCACCAAGGAAGAGTTGTATTACGTGTACCCACATACACTCTGATCGTGGATATAGAATAACAAAGAAGACCAGTTGGTGAAGGATCTTCTAGAACGTTCTTCTCTTTGCTCAGTGCAAAAGCTCTTCGGCACACAAAGGTTAGTAAGATCTGATTAATTTATGTATATAGCATGCCAAATTTGTGTTTTGAAAAATACTCTGATTTAAAATTTTTTAAAATTCTACTGTGTACTTGTTTTTCCAACAATTGGTATTGAAGCCAAGGTTTTTACATAAATTATGAGTTTGTGATCATGCTATATATATATAAATTATGTGATCTTGATCTATCATATGCTTGAATATAATTTTTTAGAGAGTTGGCACTCTATGTTTTTTATATATTTAAAAGTTGTCATAAGATTAAATGATGAATGTCTGTTAATTAATTAATTTATGCTGACTATAGTTTCTTAGAGGTTAGAATGTGTATCTAGGTTTTACATATAATTAGATGGCGGTCTATCATCACTATCTAAGAATTATTATTTTTATTTTAAATTTGTAAAAATTTTATAATTAAATAATCATTCAGAGTGAAGATGGATCTAAAAGATATATGATAGCAGTTCCACTATTTTTTCTTGAGTCTCTAAATTTTTATATTTTTTAATTTTTGAAAATAAGATTGAAAAACTACATAAAAGCTATTTTTCTTGAAAATGTGAATTCAACTCGATCAGCAGGTCAAACCCTAAGGTTTGGCTGGCCGATGGTCATAGACCAGTAGGCTAAACTTCCAATTTGGTAGGCTGTTCGTGGGGCAGGATTTAGCCAGCTCTGGTGGCAGGAGGCAGGCCGATGGGTTATGACCGGTAGGCGGGCCACACAGATCAGTAGGCCAGTAGAGAGCTGTGGGTTTTTTCAGAAAAGGTGCCTCTTTTGGTGTAGTTTTTGATTTTATTTTTGAGACAATTCTGAGAAACATGACATTTTATGATGACCGAAAAAGTGGAGTATTTGATCTATGTGGGATTGAAGACTTGAAGATGGATGCCACATGAAGACGGATACAACTTGAAGATATAAGAATGAAGAATCGATAGTATGTTTTGATTGATCACTTATAATCTTTAATTTTTTTTCTCTAGGGGGAACCATATAATTATTGTTGTTTATTATTATGTTGCTTATGGCTTTACATGATTGCTTTTCTTGTCTACATTATAATATGATTTGCTATGTATATTGATAACATGTCATATAGAGTAGAGAGTGCCGCTCATTAAAAATTGCTCATACATGTTTTAAAATAAAACCTTTTTTTTTTTGGAAAAGATTCAGTGCAACAAAGTTTTCAAAGAAAGGACCAACGGCCTCCACCTTTGGTCTATAGGCAACACATGGTGGTCCCAACCCTTAGGAAGGGATTTCATAATGTATTGGGTTGGATCTCTGAAAGGATAATTCATTTTAGCATGATCTATTGTTGCACACCCCTTAGTGGCGATTATAGATCATGGATGAAATAGTTGAAATGATGGTTGTACACTCAAGTTAATTTTATTATTAACCTCTCTTAAGAGCTCTGTTAAGAAAATTGATGGCCAAAGAAAATGATTATTAATATATGCTGAATCAGACGGGTCCTGGATGGCATATATTAATCGGAGGGGATCCATGTTCCTAATTGAATTTGACAAGTCTCCCCTAGGCGGCTTGTTGAATTCTGAGTTAGGAATTATCATTGTAATGTTGTGATTTTTCCAAGATTTTGACTTATAAACACAATTGCTTGTGTACTTGATTGTGTTATCTTACTAAACTGTTATGGAATTTTGCCTATTTTTGGTAGATCAATCTTAATTGTATATCAAAATGTCTAAAAATGCTTTATCTTTGATACTTGATAAAAACCAATTAACTGGTGAGAATTACAATGATTGAAAGAGAAACCTAAACATCGTCCTTTCCTTTGAGAAACTAAAATTTGTGCTCACTACACTATGCCCTCCCAAACCTACTAGGGAATCCACTAATGAGCAAATCCAAGCGCATGATTGCTGGAAAGATGCTAACAATTAGGCTCGCTGTTATGTTATGGCTAGCATTAATAACATGCTGTAGGCTCAACATGAAGATTATGAGACTACAAAGTAGATCATGGATAATCTTGAAGATATGTTTGGAGGCCAAGCGATAACAAAATGGCAAGGGGCACTTCGAAAACTTTTGAACTGCAAACAAAAATCAAGGACTCCTATGAAGGAGCATATGATGTTAGTCATGGGTTACCTCACTAAGGCTCAAGCCCATAGAGCTGATGTCAATGCCGAGTCATAGATGACTATAGTTTTTAAGACTCTATCAAAGGAGTTCATTCTATTTAGAGCCTCATTCAATTTGAGCAATAAACAGGATGCATCCTTAAAGGAGTTGATGAAACAATTACAAGGTTTGAAAATCTGATCAAGAAACTCCTACGGATGGCAAGGTTAACTTGGCGGCTACATCCTATTCCAATCCTAATTCAGGGAATGGAAGGAAGCAGAAGGCTAAGAATGGGAAATCTTCTATTCTTGCAAACAGCAAAAATAAGTAGAAGAAAAAGAAGAACCCAAAAAAGCTCAAGTGCTTTTACTATGGGAAGGTCGGGCATATAAAGTAGAATTGCAAAGACTTCATTTTTTTGAGGAAGTAGGTGTGATCTTTTGGTTATCGAAACTTGTTTGGTTGAGGAATCAAGTGACACTTTGGTCATAGATTCCAGTGCAACTAATCATGTTTGTGTTTCTTTGCAAGGGTGGGTTCAAAGAAATAAGAAGTCTGTTGTAAGAAGACTTCACACTTCGGATGGGCGATAGAGCCTTACTGTTGGCTGAAGCAGTAGGAGGCGTCCATCTTTATTTTGATAATTATAGGATTTTAGTTTTGTGAGATTGCTTTTATGGTCCTAGAGTTAAAAGGAATTTAATATCTGTAGCTTGTTTATTTAAAGATTCTTATTAAGTTTATTTTAATAATAAAGTGGTGATTCATAAAAATAAATCTTTGATCTAATCATGTTTGTGTTTCTATGCAAGGGTGGGTTCAAAGAAATGAGAAGTCTACTGTAAGAAGACTTCATACTTCAGATGGGCGATAGATCCTTAGTATTGGCTGAAGCAGTGGGAGGCGTCTATCTTTATTTTGATAATTATAGGATTTTAGTTTTGTGAGATTTTTTTATGTTCATAGAGTTAAAAGGAATTTAATATCTGCAGCTTGTTTATTTAAAGATTCTTATTAAGTGTATTTTAATAATAAAGTGGTGATTCGTAAAAACAAATCTTTGATCTATAATGGATAGATACAAAACAATCTATATTTTATCAAACCTAAGATGGACTTATTGCTTAACACTAAGGTTAATGATAATAACTCTAAAAGACTTAAGACTTCTCACTATAATAAGACCTATCTTTGGCATTTGCCATTAGGTCATATTAGCCTGAATAGGATTCAAATGTTGGTAAGGGATGGATCTTTAAGTCACTTAAAGGTAGAATCTATACCACAATGTGAATCTTGTTTGGAGGGCAAAATGACCAAAAGACCATTGGGTCTAAGGACAATAGGGCTAAAGGGGTTGTAAAACTCGTGCATAGTAATGTTTGTGGTCGCATGAACATCCAAGCACGAGGAGGGTATGAGTACCTTGTCACTTTTATTGATGAGTACTTAACATATGGGTATGTCTATCAATGCATCATAAAAGCAAAACTTTTGACAAGTTTAGGGATTCTCACACTAAAGCAGAACAACAATTTTGTCCCATAAAGGCACTTCGATCCCATCGAGTTAATGAATACCTCTATAATGAGTTCTTAGAACACTTATTAGAGAATGAGATTTTATCCCATTTGACTACGTCGTGGACTCCGCAACAAAATGGCGCAACTAAGAGAAAGAATAGGATATTGTTGGACATGGTCGGGTCCATGATGAGTTATTCATCATTTCCTTCATCCTTTTGGGGATATTTACTATAAACCGTATGTTATCATTCAAACAATGTGCCTTCAAAATTAGTTCCTAAAACTTTTCACGAGTTGTGAATAGGAAAAAAGACATCCTTAAACCATATTCACATATAGGGATGCCCATCTCATGTCCTATAGAAGGAAGAGAATAAGTTGGAAGCATGTTTGGAAGTTTTTATGTTTGTAGGATATCCAAAAAGGACTAAAGGGGGTTATTTCTATAACCCAAAAAGGAAATAAAGTCGTGGTTTCTACAAATGTAACTTTCCTTAAGGAAAGTTACCTGAACGATTTTAAGCCTTGAAGTAAAGATGTACTCAAGGAGTTGGGGAATGATTTAATCACTCTGGGGGTTCTTGTTGAAACCAATCCAATCAATGTAGAAAAACTAACTGAGCAACAACCTAAAGGGTTTTGGCATAGTGGAAGGATCAGATGTCAACCCGAGGGGTATATATTCAATGATGAAGCTGTCTTGGCTGACCCGGTTGAACATGACAAAAATCTTTACACTTATGAAGAGGCTATAGAGGGTGTTAATTCAAAACTCTAGCATAAGCCATGAACACTGAGATGAAGTCTATGGAGACAAATCAGGTTTGGGAACTTATGGATCTTTCCAAAGGGGTAAAACCTATAAGGTGTAAGTGGATCTACAAGAGAAAAAGAGGAGCATATGGGAAAGTCAAAACCAATAAGGCTAGACTAGTGGCTAAGGGATACATGCAAAGGAAAGAAGCAATTATGAGGAAACCTTTTCACCTATAGCCATGCTTAAGTCCATGCACATTCTCTTATCCATAACTACCGCTCTCGACTATGAGATTTGACAGATGGATGTCAAGACAACCTTTCTGAATGGCTATCTTGATAAGTCCATATATATGGTACAACCAAACAGGTTCAAGGCTAAGGGTCAGGAAGTTAAGGTTTGCAAGCTGCTAGAGTCAATTTATAGACTTAAGCAGACTTCCCGTTCTTGGAATATAAGATTTAATCAGGTGATTAAGACTTATGGGTTCAGACAAAGCATGGACGAGCCATGTGTTTACAAGCATATTAAGGATGAAAAGGTGGTTTTTCTATTGCTCTATGTAGATGATATTCTGCTGATTGGCAATGATGTTGGGGCATTATCATCTGTTAAATTATCGTTGACCAAGCCATTTGACATGAAAGACTTTGGTGAAGCTAATTATGTTCTCGGTATCCAGATCTTTGGGGATAGGAACAATAGAATGATGGTTTTATCCTGAGTGGGCTACATAGAAAAAATTCTCGAGAGGTATGTAATGTAGAATTTTAAGAAATGTGAGCAACCATCTAAGTTTGGAATTACTCTTTCTAAGAAAGACCCACCAAAGTCTGATGAATAAAGAAAAGACATGAAGAAAGTGCCTTATGCTTTGGCAGTGGGTTGTCTCGTGTATGCCATGCTTTGTGCACGACCGGATATTTGTTATGCGGTCGAGCTAGTAAGTTGGTTTCAGTCGGATCTAGGACCGAACCATTGGGTTGTGGTCAAGCATATTTTCAAGCACCTGAAAAGGACTCGAAGGAATGTGCTTGTGTATTTAGGTGAGGATTCAAAACCTCTAAGATATATTGATTCAGATTTCCAATCCTATCCAAATTTGAGGAGATCAACTTCTGGTTTTATGTTTACTCTAGGCAGCGGTGCCATTGTTTGGAGAAGTGTCAAATAAGATTACACTTCGAATTCAATAATGGAAGCCAAGTTTGTGGCAGCTAGTGATGCTTTAAAAGAAGCAGTGTGGCTCTGCAAGTTCCTTAGGTAGCTTAAGGTAGTTCATGGCATGGATAAAGCGGTATCGCCATATTGTGATAACACTACAGCGATAGCTAATGCTAAGGAACCAAGATTTCACAAGAAGAGTAGCATATTTATTGAAAGTATTATGTGATAGCATATTTATCAGAAGTATTATGTGATAAAGGACTTCATTGAGGGTGGGCATATTGTTGTTGCAAAATTGCATTTGAGGACAATTTAGCTGATCCATTCACAAAGACACTAACTGTGAGGGTTTCAAGAGGCATGTGGAAGCTATGGGTATGCATGATATGTCATATTTACTCATTTAGTGTAAGTGGGAGATTGTTAGACATGTATGCCATAAGGAGTAAAATGTTGTAATATGTTTTTGAAGACATTTTATCAATAAAGAATTTATTCATTGTTCATATAACAAATGTTGTCCTCTTTACATTCATATTTGTTAAATGTATGATAAGCAAAACAAAAGTTTGAGACTATCAGCTAAACCTTTAAAAATCAAGCATATGATGAACAGATTATGCGGAAGACATAATTCTAAAGGTCATAGTCTAAATCATAAGATCCGCAATCGAGGCAATAAAGTTAGGCGCTTTATTCATGCTAAGATTGTTATGTTGTCTAGATCCCTAACGAGAGATGGCTTATCTTGGTCATCAGAGTTAGACTCCACGAATAGAAATATTGGTGCATTGTCATAGGTGACAATGTATTGGAACCTTAGTGCATTGTCATAGGTGACAATGTATTGAATCGGGACATAAAGTTGAATTGATTTAGATTAATAATTCCATATGTGCAAATTAATTCACTTTAGATGATCATATATGTTGTATCTTAATACTGACATGACTAATGGGCCCGTTATTTTGACTTATGTCTTTTGATGTACCAAATGGTGAAATCCTGACTTTGTGATGGTGCGTATATCAGTATGTTGGATATATGACTCTTTATAGCGTAAGCTTGTTATTAAGAGATATGGAATTCATAGTTCCATTGGTGGAGTCAATGATATACTCTTATATGCATTATCTTGTAATTGAAAAACTAAAGCTCTCAACCATTTGGATGCATAGGTGCAACTAAATTGTATACTATCCTTGCATGGTAAGTTTTCCAATAGTGAGATAATAGAACGTAAGATAAAAATAATCAGAAAGGTAAGATGGAATTTATCCTTAAACCAATTATGAATATCTGATGAGGATACGACACATCATGATATGTCATGGATGCTTAGCTAATTTGAAGCTTCGTAATTTTATATAGTTCGAGAGTATAGCTCTAAGCTTTTAGTAGAGTAGCTTTAGAGTTTATAATTATAAAATGTGTATATGAAAAATTATATTTTATAATTATCGAAGCTTGAACTAATAGGTCCATCAGGTCCCCTTTGCTAGCTCATAATAAATCCTATAACAATACAGTATGCTTTTCTAATAAATTGGTGAATTTTGTTAAAATTATTAGATTAGCTGAAATTCGATAGGATCAAATAATTCATGTCTGTTTATCAATTGAATTAATTTTGTAAATTAATTCAAGACAAGCTTGTTGAATTATCAAGAATCTTTTATTTTCTAAGAGATTATCCAGGTTTGACTATTTTGATCTGATAACATCTCTATTAGGTTATTTGAATTAAAACCGAGGCTCTATTCAAAGAATCTTGGATGGAAAATAAAATATTCTCAAGGATCATACTATCGCAAGTTTGGCAGGCTGATTTGTTAGTTCGGCCTGTCGATGGAGAAAGTTCAGTAGGTCGATTGGGTAGTTTGGCCTACCGATCTAACGATAATCTGATTACGCATTTTTGGCACGATGTTATCAAAAGTTAATCCATATTCAAATTTTTGAGGGCTTATCTGATAATGACTAACCTTGGCTCCGACCTCTATAAATAGGGAGTGAGTTTTCTTAGTTATTCAGATCAGTTGAGAAGTTCAGAGTGAGTATTCTAGTATTAGATACTCTAAAACTTCACAATCAAGAACCTTGGCTCAAGGTCTTCTCAATTGGTTAGATGGAGAGTAACTAGGGAAGAGCTGTACGACATGTGCCCACACACACTCCAATCGTGGCTAGAGAATAGCAAAGACGACCAATTGGTTGAGGCTCTTCTAGAACATTCTTCTCTTCACTGATTGCAAGAGCTCTTCGGTATACAAAGGTTAGCAACATCTGACTAATTTATGTATATAGCATGTCAACTTTATGTTTTGGAAAATACTCTAATTTAAAATTTTCTAAACTTTTACTACGTACTCATTTTTCCAACAAATGCATCTGTTGCAGCACTGATGGCTTGTTACACATGTTGGTGTGGCTGTTTGAGCCCGAGCATGCATGGGGCACGGTCTGGGGGCCTAGGGGTGCAGCACACATGGGCGGGCGGCTCGAGCATTCAGGTTGTTTTTGTTGTTTCTCATCCGTTTCAACTTCGATTTGCATTCCGTGACTTCCATTGGACTTCAACTCCGATTCAGCTTCTTAGGTCTTGCTAGTTATTATAGGAAATTTGTAAAGGATTTTTTGAAGATTGCGGCTCCGTTGACAAGATTGATCAAGAAAAATGTCAGGTTTTAGTGGGGTGAAGAATGTGAGCTTGCTTTTCAGGAATTGAAGAACCGGTTGACTTCAGCTTCAGTGTTGGTTATTCCTAGCAGTGACGAGCCATATGAAGTTTACGCAGATGCCTCAGGACGTGGGCTTAGGTGCATGTTGATGTAGCATGGACGTGTGGTTGCGTATGGATCGAGACAGCTATGACCTCACGAGCAAAATTATCCTACTCATGACTTGGAGCTCGCGCGGTGATTCACGCATTGAAGATTTGGAGGTGTTATTTGTATGGAGCGTCGTTTAAGGTCTTCTCTGAGCATAAGAGTTTGAGGTATTTGTTCACTCAGAGGGATCTTAATTTGAGGCTACATAGATGGATAGAGTATATGGAGGATTATGATTTTGCATTGCAGTATCATCTCGGGAAAGCTAATGTGGTCGCGGACGCTCTTAGCATGAAGTCTTCAGGGATTCCCGCTAGTTTGGCTTTTGAGGACTGGAGCAGAGATGCAACAGTGAGTGAGTATGGGCTACAGTATCATGAAGACTGTGATCAAGTTTCGATGTATCATATGGAGGCAACCCCAGCTCTTGTTCAGATGGTGAAGGAAAATCAATGGCAGGATCAACATTTGCAGGGGATTTGGTCGCGAATTCATAACAGGGAGCAGTTTGAAGAACGGAGCATGTATGCAGATGGATCGTTGTATTTCTGAGAGCGTGTTGCAGTTCCAGCTATCGCCGAGGTGACGAAAGCCATTTTGGACGAAGCTCATAGGCCTCAGTACGCTATTCATTCGGGGGGCACAAAGATGTATCGTGATTGGAAGAGGCAGTATTGGTGGAGAGGCATGAAGAAAGATGTTTGAGAGTACATGGCCAAGTGTATGACATGTCTTCAAGTGAAAGCCGAGCATCAGAAGCCTGTAGGTCAGCTTCAGCCGCTTCCTATTCCAAGGTTGAAATGGGAGCATATGACGATGGATTTTCTCACAGGTTTGTCGAGGACGGAGTAGCGGCATGATGCAGTTTGGGTCGTGGTCGACAGGTTGACGAAATCAACGCATTTCATTCCGTTTAGGTTGACATGTTCGAGGAGGATTCTCGGGGATTTGTATCTGCAGAACATAGTGAGATTGCATGGAGTTCCTTTGTCCATCACTTCTGATCGAGACACCAGGTTTAATGCTAAGTACTGGAGGAGTTTCCAGGAGGCTTTAGGTACAGATTTGACCTTCAGTATGACATTTCATCCTCAGACTGATGGGCAGTCTGAGCGGGTTATTCAGGTTCTCGAGGATATGTTGCGTGCCTATGCGTTAGACTTCGATGGGAATTGGAAGAAATATTTGCATCTGGTGGAGTTCGTGTACAACAATAGCTATCAGGAAAGTATTGGTATGGCACCGTTTGAGGCGTTGTATGGGTGACTGTGTCGGTCACCAGTGTGTTGGGCCGAGCCAGAAGATAGTGTTATTCTTGGGCCGAATGAGATCCATGATAGCAATGAGAGGGTTGTTGTAATTCCAGATCGATTGAGGGCAGCTCAGAGTCGACAGAAGAGTTACGCGGATAGGAGACATAAACCCTTAGAGTTCGCGGTAGGAGATTTCATTCTCTTGAAGGTATCGCCTCGTAAGAGAACTATGCAGTTCGGGATGAGTGGAAAGCATGCACCGAGGTATATTGGGCCGTTCGAGATCACTCAGCGTGTTGGTGTGGTTGCTTATTGGCTTGATCTTTCGCCCAAACTTTCTCTTGTTCACGATGTGTTTGACGTGTCGATGCTTAGGAAGTGTCCGCCTGAGCAGGGTAAGATAGTTTCATTTCGCGATGTGGAGGTTCAGGAGGATACGACGTACAAAGAAGTGTCGATTCAGATCATCGACCAGAAAGTAATTAGTTAGCGTCGTCATGAGATACCGTTGGTAAAGGTCGTGTGGCAGCATCACGAGGTTGATGAAGCCACCTGGGAACTAGAGTCTAGTATGCGGAAATTGTATCCGCATTTGTTTTGTTTCTAAAATGAGTTATAAATTTCAAGGGCGAAATTTCTTTTAGAGGTGGAGAGTTGTAATGCCCCAGAATTTATTTAATGTTATTGTAATGTAAAAGGATGAAATAGTGTGCCATAATTAATGTTTCAACATTAATTTGATTATTTAGTTGAATTTTGAATTTTAGGTTGTTTTGTTAATTTGATAAATTCAAATGATTTCTTATGTTTTGAGTTTTAAAGTACAACAATTTGTAAAATGTTAAAAATATTCTGTTTTACAAAACCGTGGGTGGCATTTAGTTTTCGCACAGTAAAACCACCCACTGTTTCTCTCTATTTATTCTCTCTCCTCTCCCTCTCTCTTCACTCTCAACTCTCACTCTCTCTCTCTCTCGGATTCTCTCCTTCTCTCTCAATTCTCTCTCAAATTTTTGAAACAAAATTCGAGTCCAAGCTTCGGGTTAGCTAGAAGGAAGCTTGGGAACGTGATTTGGCAACTAAGAACGTGGATTAAAGCGTCGATTCAAGGTTAGTTTTGAAATTTCTAAACTTTTTCCAAAATTTTCAATTTTGTGCATTTTTAAAATTTAAGTTCATTTGAGCTTAGAAAAATATTGGTTTGAGTTAAATGAACTTAGAACAACTAAAATCTAAGCTTAGATTGAAGAAAAACGGATTGGATTCAAGATTTTTCATTTTTCTCCTCATTTTCCCATTTTTTGGATTTTTGAGATTTTTGTGTTTGAATCTTGTTTAAATGACTTCAAAAGTGTTCTAGTATGTTTTTCTATCATCTATGATTGTTTTCCATACCTGAGATTTGAGAAAAATAGGTTAAAATTAAGATTTGGATTTTGGGAGATTGAAAACCCGTGGGTGGAATTTTTGGGTTTTCCCAGTTTGGTAGGCCGAACTACGTGTTCGACAGGCCGGATTCAAAGCATCGGCAGGCCAGAGTTCATCTATCTGGCAGGCCGAACCTAGGAATGTCCGGCTGACCAGACCTGGTTTCCGGCCGAAGCAAGGAGTCCGACAGGCCGGCCGGGCATGAGAAATTTTGTGATTTTTAACCCGTTTTCACTGTTTTGAACCCCGATTTAAATTCCAACCTTATAAAATGATTTTATAGATACAAATGGCACACTAGGACATTATGAAATGGTTTAGTAACATAGAATGTCTCGAACTAGATATTGATCGACTTAGTGTGTATCTAGGATCGTTCGTGATTCTGCAGAGCTAACGTATAGCGGACCGGGATTTCGGTGTGGGGCATCGGCGGGAGTATCGAGGTAGGACTTCTACCCCAATCCTTGGTAGCCTAGTTTCAAAAAGAGTTGGGTTTGAAAAGGA